>AWOL01S0154093.1:13448-29597 GCA_000715115.1 Nicotiana otophora
GGGGTCGATTAGGGAAAAATGAACCCGAGACTATGTGCCCGAAGGCACTTTGTCATTCAACAACGAAGAAGCGGGAGACATTTTTAAGCCCCGCAACGATGCTCTAGTAATTTCTATCTTATTAAGTAAAGTTCAGGTTAAGCGTGTTTTAGTGGATCCGGGTAGTTCGGCGACTATCATCCGGTCGAGTGTCGTGGAACAGCTCGGCCTATAGAATTAAATCATACCCGCAGCTCGGGTTTTAAATGGCTTCAATATGGCCAGTGAAACAACTAAAGGGGAGATTATTTTACCGGTGAACGTGGCAGGAATGATTCAAGACACCAAGTTTCATGTAATCGAGGGTGACATGAGATATAATACCCTGCTCAAAAGACCTTTGATCCACAATATGAGGGCAGTCCCTTCGATCCTCCACCAAGTGATGAAATTCCCAACGTCGGACAGTATAAAAATAGTATACGGGGAACAGCATACCGCAAAGGAAATATTTGCAGTCGATGAGGTAACACCGATATCGACACTATCAACCTCGGAAAGGCCAAGCATCAAAGGAGAGTAGGAAGTCAAATAGCAATCACAGTCATCAGCCTCGACCGAATCGGGGAAGCAGGAGATAGAAGAAGAGGAGGAGGACTTTTTGACCCCTCGAACTTTTATTGTTCCCGAAGACTCCGACGCCACTAAATCAACGGTCGAAGAGCTGGAACAGGTTATATTGATCGAGCATCGACCCGAGCAAAACGTATACCTAGGAACGGGATTAACCCCCGAACTCAGGAAGAGGCTTATTCAATTCTTTATTGATAACATAGATTGTTTTGCTTGGACCCATTTAGACTTGACAGGGATCCCACCAGAGATAACGACACATCGGCTAAGCCTGGACCCCGGGTTCAAAACAGTAAAGCAAAAGAGGAGACCCAGTCCGAGGTAAAGCAAGCATTCATAAAGGATGAGGTAACTAAACTTCTCAAAATAAGGTCCATTCGGGAGGTGAAATATCCTGAATGGTTAGCCAATGTAGTTGTAGTTCCTAAAAAAAGGAACAAACTTCGAATGTGTGTAGATTATAAGGATTTAAGCAAGGCGTGCCCCAAAGATTCTTTTCCACTGTCTAACATCGATCGCATGATCGATGCCTCGGCCGGCCACAAGATCCTTACTTTTCTCGATGCCTATTCCGGGTACAATCAAATCCAAATGAACCCGGAGGATCAAGAAAAAACTTCATTCGTCACTAAGTATGAGACATATTGTTATAATGTAATGCCCTTCGGGCTAATAAATGCAGGAGCTACTTACCAATGTCTAGTAAATAAAATGTTCGAAGAACAAATAGGTAAATCAATGGAAGTTTATATCGATGACATGCTAGTTAAGTCCTTGCTGAAAGAGGACCATTTGGCTCATTTGCAGGAAACGTTTGAGATTTTAAGAAAATACAACATAAAGCTCAACCCCGAGAAATGTGCTTTCGGGGTCGGTTCGGGCAAGTTCCTTGGCTTCATGGTATCGAATCGGGGGATCGAGATCAACCCCTATAAAATCAAGGCCATCGAAGACATCACCGTCGTGAACAATGTAAAAGCCATACAGAATCTAACCAGACAGATAGCTGCATTAGGTCGATTCATCTCAAGGTCGTCAGATCGAAGTCACCGATTTTTCTCTCTACACAAAAAGAAGAACGATTTTGCCTGGATCTCGAAATGCCAACATGCATTAGAAGAATTGAAACGATACCTATCGAGCCCACCACTGCTCCACACTCCGAAGGCAGATGAAAAACTTTACTTATACCTAGCAGTATCAGAAATAGCGGTAAGCAGTGTCCTAATTTGAGAAGAGCAAGGTACGCAATTTTCCGTTTATTATATAAGTCGAACCTTAGGCGAAGCAGAAACTAGGTATCCGCACTTAGAGAAATTGGCACTTGCACTGATAAGTGCCTCTAGGAAGTTAAGACCATACTTTCAATGTCACCCCATATGTGTACTAACCACTTACCCACTTCGTAATATTTTGCACAAGCCCGAACTATCAAGCCGATTGGCCAAATGGGTCGTCGAACTCAGTGGGTACGATATCGAATATCAACCCCGGACGGCCATCAAGTCTCAAATTTTAGCGAACTTCGTGGCCAATTTCATGCCAACCCTCGTACCCGAAGTCGAAAAGGAACTCTTGTTGAAATCGGGTACATCATCGGGGGTATGGACCCTTTTCACGGACAGGGCTTCGAACGTGAAGGGGTCCGGGCTAGGAATCATTTTAAATCTACCCACAGGTAATACTATTAGGCAATCTATCAAAACTACTAGGCTAACTAACAACGAGGCCGAGTATGTGGCCATGATTTCATATCTCAAGCTAGCTAAACGCTTGGGAGCAGAAGTCGTTGAAGCCAAGTGTGATTCTTTACTTGTGGTAAATCAGGTAAACAAAAACTTCGAAGTTCGAGAGGATAGAATGCAAAGGTATTTGGACAAACTATAGGTAACTTTGCGCCGTTTCAAAGAATGGACTTTACAGTATACACCTCGAGAACAAAACAGTGAGGCCAATGCACTTGCAAATTTGGGGTCATCGGTTGAGGAAGATGAGATCAGGTCGGGGACTGTCGTCCAACTCTCGAGATCTGTGATCGAGGAAGGCCATGCCGAGATAAACTTTACAAGCTTAACCTGGGATTGGAGGAATAAGTATATTGAATACTTGGAGAACAGAAAGCTCCTACTGGACCCTAAAACTTCGAAGGCCCTACGAACCAAAGCTGCCCGATTCACATTGACTGCAGATGGAACACTATACCGAAGGACTTTTGATGGACCATTGGTAGTATGCTAAGGACCAGGAGATACCGACTACATCCTACGATAGATTCACGGGGGTACTTATGGAAATCATTCTGGTGCCGATCCATTAGTCCGAAAAATAATCAGAGTAGGATGTTATTGGATCGATATGGACAAAGATACAAAGGAGTTTGTTCGAAAATATGACAAATGTCAAAGGTTTGCACCGATGATCCATCAGCCCGGAGAGCAACTTCACTCAGTCATATCCCCATGGCTATTCATGAAATGGGTAATGGATATCATCGGCCCTCTGCCATCGGCCCCAGGTAAAGCTAAGTTCATTTTATTTATGACTGACTATTTCTCTAAATGGGTTGAAGTACATGCGTTCGAAAAAGTACGAGAAAAGGAGGTTATAGACTTCATCTGGGATCATATCTTATGTCGATTTGGGATACTCACCGAAATAGTGTGCGATAATAGGAAATAATTTATCAGCATCAAAGTGATGAAATTCCTCGAAGATCACAAAATAAAAAGGATATTATCAACACTGTATCACCCTAGTGGGAACGGACAAGCCGAATCGACGAACAATACTATCATCCAAAATCTAAAGAAAGGTTGAACGACGCTAAGGGAAAATGGAGAGAAATTCTACCCGAAGTTCTTTGGGCATATAGAACAACATTAAAATATAGTACGAGGGCAACCCCGTTCTCCTTAGTATATGGCTCCGAAGCCTTGATTCCAGTCGAAGTCGGGGAACCCAGTTCCAGATTTCGATATACAACAGAAGAATCAAATCACGAGGCTATGAATACTAGCCTCGAATTATTGGATGGAAAACGAGAAGCTGCTCTCGTCCAATTGGCAGGACAAAAGCAGCGGATCGAAAGATACTATAATCGAAGAACCAATCTTTGCTATTTTAAAATCAGAAATTTAGTGCTAAGGAAAGTCACCCTCAGCACCCGAAATCCAAATGAAGGAAAACTGGGTCCAAACTGGGAAGGACCGTATCAGGTACTCAACAATGTCAGTAAAGTATCCTACAAGCTCGGTATTATAAATGGCAAACAACTACCAAGCAATTGGAATGTGTCGCACCTAAAACGATACTACTACTAAGGTATGACCCTCCCATGTTCATATATATTTTGAAACTAACCCTTGCAGGAGTTCGATCAGGAACAAGGATGGATCATTCAACACGAAGTCTTAGGTCTGAAAAAACGCGTTGCACTCTTTTTTCCTTAGACCGATTTTATCCCAAATTGGTTTTTCGAAAAGGTTTTTAATGAGGCAACCATTGATCGTACTAACTTAGAACAATTCAATAGTATCTGAGGTCTCTTTACAATCAACCTCGAATACTGGGGGGAATTACCCTCGAATATATCAAGTAAGTTCAATTGATTATCAAGCTCGATGCAAGGAAGTTACGTCATAACAATAGTGTTTCGATAGGAAAAATTGTAAGAGCCAAATGGTCAAAATGAACCATGCTCGTGTAGTCTGCTCGATCCCTGGTACAAAACATGAACACATGTATAATGATATAAAGAGAAATTTTTTCTTTATCGATATCTCACGTCTCCAAATCCATCCTCTATTTTACTAAGCCTATCCTACTTCGAGTTCGAGCAATCAACTCACTCGAACATTAAGCCTACTGGCTACATTACTTCGAGTTCGAGAAATCAACTCACTCGACCATTCATCCTACGGGCTACACTACTTCGAGTTCGAGCAATCAACTCACTCGACTATTAATCCTAAGGGCTACATTACTTCGCGTTAGAGCACTCAACTCACTCGACCATTAAGCCTACGGGCTACATTACTTCGAGTTCGAGCAATAAACTCACTCGACTATTAAGCCTAAGAGCTGCATTACTTCGAGTTCTAGCAATCAACTTACTCGACTATTAAGCCTAAGGGCTACACTACTTCGAGTTCGAGCAATCAACTCACTCGACTATTAAGCCTAAGGGCTACATTACTTAGAGTTCGAGCAATCAACTCACTCGACCATTAAGCCTACAAGCTACATTACTTTGAGTTTGAGCAATCAACTCACTCGACTATTAAGCCTAAGGCTACATTACTTCGAGTTCGAGCAATTAACTCACTCGACTATTAATCCTAATGGATACATTACTCTGAGTTCGAGCAATCAACTCACTTGACCATTCAGCCTACGGGCTACAATACTTTGAATTCGAGCAATCAACTCACTCGACTATTAAGCCTAAGGGCTACATTACTTTGAGTTCGAGCAATCAACTCACTCGACTACTAAGCCTAAGGGTTATATTATTTTGAGTTCGAGCAATCACTCACTCGGTTATAAAGACCACAAAGTTCGAATTCGATCAAATTGCCTAATGTCTCGAATTTATGAAAACTTTCATAAGGCATTCATGAAACAAGACCATCACAAGGTAAAAAATAAGATAGAGATGAATCAGGAAAAGATCTTTATATATACAAAAATGTTTACAACGTCCGAACAGGACCCTACACAGAAAATAAAAAAACTTCTAAGTCTCCTAGTTATCTCCGGGGGCGGTCTCTTCTCCATCGGGCTCCTCCCCACTCTCGGATTCACCCTCTCTCCCATCATCATCATCATCATCATCATCTTCGGAAGCCAAGGCTGCAGCATCGGCTTCGAGCTCTTTAGCCCTTTTTATCTCTTCGGCGAGATCGAAACCTCGAGCATGGATCTCCTTGAGGGTCTCCCTCCGAGATCGGCATTTAGCAAGTTCAGCAACCCAATGTGCTTGAGTGTTAGCGGCCTTGGTCGCCTCTCTTGCTTGTACCTAAACAGCTTCAGCATCCGCCCGATAGACGGCCACTAATGCATCCGCATTGGCCTTTGCTTTTCTGGCATCAGATTTGGCCTTGGCAAGTTCGGAGGCCAACCGAGCCTCGAGCTCCTCTATTTTTCTTGCTTGAACCGAGCTCTTCTCCTTCATGCTTTGAAGTTGGTTTTCGGCCGATGATAATTGGGTTCGAGCAGTTTCTTTTTCTGCGGCAAAACGATTCATACCATCTTTCCATCCCAAGGACTCCGCCCTTATCATATTGACCTCCTCACGAAGCTTCCCAATCAACTTAAGCTTCGTCTGCAGTTATGAGATCGAAATATTGGCCACTGTTCCAAGATCGAGCCCATGGGTTTTTAAGATTATTATTACTTGCTCGATCAGATCGGTCTGGTCTTGATGAGCCTTGTCCAACTCAGCTCGGAGGTCTTTGATTTCTTCTTCCCTTTTCCCGAAGAGGAGTCTAAGAGCGTTCCTCTCCTCCATGACCCGTCGGAGGTCGGCCTCGTATCGACGCAGCTCAGCTCGAGACCAAGAACATGCCTCCCGATGAACCGTTGCATCCTACGTAAGAAAGAAAAAAAGAAGTCAGAGAAGAATAGCAAACATAAAAGTAATATCAACGAAGGGAGTTAAAGCTTACCCAATTCAGAGCTTGTTGAACTTCACAGAAAAGGCCCGACATATCACAAGGGCCAGCAATATCCTCGACTCCAGTAAACAAATCACAGAAGGGGTCCTCCCCTTCATGAGACCGGTTTATCTCGAGGACCCCTAAATCTTGGGCTTCCAGAATCGCCCCTTCGAAAAAGGCAGGGAGAGTGGGCGAGTCTCCGATTACTATTCTACTCAGTTCGGAGAGCTTCGGGACCGGCCCTTTCTGATATACCCACCGTTTGTTGACTTCGGTAGTAAGCAATCTCGATCTTTAATGATTTGGGGACTCTGTCCTAACCTTTCTCCGGTATCTCCTTAGTCCGAGGCGGAGCTATATAAATCACCATCGATTCAGCTGCCTTTGGGGCAAAATGGTTTTCTTCATTCGGGCCACCAGCACGGACCAGTCATTTTCTTTTTCTTCGTCGTCTTTATCTTTTAGACGCAGAACTGATTCTAAGGACAAAGGGATGGTATTCTTCCTCGGCTTACGAGCCATCATCGTCTTCGATTTTGGATCTTCGGAAGCGGAGGCCCTTTTCTCTTATTATCCTTCATCGATTTTGGAACAGAGGCCAAAGCCTCTTCCTCGACGGACAGGGCCCTCAAAACCACATCTTTCCCTAGGAATACATGCAAGAAAATTGATTTAAGTATATGGAGAGCATCTCGTTCGAATTATCAAAGATACGAGAAAGAGGCTTACCATGATATTTGGCCTCCCATCGACCCTTTGACAAATCACGCCATGAGTGCTCAACGTATGAGGAGGTCGAAGCCAGGTCCCATACCTAGTTCTTGAGGTTAGGGACTGTACCGGGCATCCAAGAAACCGCTGCATCACAAAAGGGGATATCAGTGAGAAAGAAAACAAAGGGGCACAACAATAGGGAGATAACAGCAGAGTTACACTTATGCTTCATGTTCCATTCCTCAGGAAATGACATCTTCTCGGCCGGTATTAGGTCCGAGGTCTTCACTCGAATGAACCGGCCCATCCAGCCTCGATCCTTATCCTCGTCTAAGCTCGAAAATAGAACCTTGGTAGCCCAGCACTGAAGTTTTATTAACTCGCCTCGAAAGAGACGGGGGCAGTATAATCGAATGAGATGGTCGAGGGTGAAAGGCATCCCCTCGATTTTGTTCACGAAGAAACGAATTAAAATAACGATCCGCCAAAAAGAAGGATGGATCTGGCTTAGGGTTATTTGGTATTGATGGCAGAAATCAATAATAATATAGTTGAAAGGACCTAATATGAAAGGGTAAGTATACACACTTAAAAACCCTTTCATGTGGGTGGTGATATCTTCTTCAGGAGTCGGGATTACTACTACTTTGTTCTCCCAATTGCAATTTTTTCTTATCTGTTCGAGGTACCCCCTCGGTTATCGAATACATAAACCTAGATCGTGGCTCACATTGGCTGGGAACCGACGAGCTTTTGTCGACCTTAAAATCAGAGGTAAGAACACATGCCCCAGGAACGTACTCCTCAGGCCGTGGCTCCACCGGTATTTTGTCGGCGGAAGACTGTGAAGAAGAAGCTTTTTCTTTTTGAGGAATAGTTTTTAATGTTTTTGCCATTTTGGGTTTAAAGATTGAAAATAGAAGGAGGTAACAAAGATTTGGTATTTTTGAAGAAAGCTTTTGCAGTAAAAAATCACAGATTTACAGATGAACTCAGAAGAAGAACTTAGAAAATTTGGAGATTGAAGATGTAAAAATGATAAATAGTAAAAGGGTGGGCTATTATAGATTGAGCAATGGCGGCTCAATATCAGCGGTAGCCGACCATCGTCTGACACGCATTAAATGCCTTAGAAACTAAACCGGCAGGACAACTATCACGTATATCATGGTCAGGCTCGATGCAAACGTCAGTGCATATCCAATCGAGCCATTGGGAAATCATATTGTTTCTCGCCACATTCTTCCCGAGAAACGAGGGGACTATCTGTATACGGTCGAAACTGACTTCGGCCTTCGTACGACTGATCGAGATAGGATCATATTGGACCGAAGAAAGTCTTCATAATATCGAGATGGGATCCGAAGATGGCACAAACGAGCTTCAAATTTCAGGTACGGTCAAATACCGAGTTCGAAGTCATTATCGAGCTCAGGTCTGAATCGAACTATGATGAGATGTGATGGAATCGAGCTTAAGGGCCAGAGGCCAATCGATACCGAGCCCAAGTCATTACCGGACCCCGAGTCGACATCGACCTCAAACGCACATCGAGCTCTAAAACTGGAAACCGATCAATGCTGAGTCCGATCAAGACTGAGCTCATAGACAAGAGTCGTTGCAGCCGCACTAAGGGAGAGAATCTCGGCGGGAATTAGGAAAAAGCTGGTTTATTATGGGTTCCCCACTATGTATTTCTAATTATATCTAAAGTAGGATCCCCCACTATAAAAGGGATGACTATATTTCTGTGAAGGACCAAGTTTGGTATACATTGTAATTCAGATATCATACACTCTCATACTGAAGAATTGTCCTTTTTTAGCTTCATAGAATAATTCATCTTGCTTAATCCATAAATCATCCTCTTTTCAACTTTGCTTATTTTTCATTATTTACCGTCAATATTCGATATTTCTATTTACTCTTACGAATTGTGTCAAGTTATACCACATACCCTTAGAACTACGTACAAATTTAACTTTATACGTTTTTCGGTAAACACTGTTCATATTTAAAATTTTAAATACAAAAACATGGTAAGATACTGTTAATTTAAAAGGCTCAATTTGTAGCTCTGTGTCTAGCCACTGTTTGTTGTTACTAATATAAAATACTCAAAACTGTAGATACTGCAATCTTGTTTCTTATTTTTTTCAAATAACGTCAACTCGTCAAGTACTGCTTCAAATAGTTTACTCTATTTTTGGATACCAATGCACGCCTCTTCTCCCTCAATTAAAGCCAGATGGAATCTAGTGTACTGAGAGCAAATCTTTAAAATGCTAAAAAAATTGTCAAACAAATGACGAAGAGTACTAGGTGAGATCTAACGTCGCAAATTATATTAGTTATATGAGGTGAAATCACGTAAAGTTGCCAAATTGAATGCTCCATGTGAGGTGGTTAATTATGTCCCTCTCTATGGTTCTGCAAAGGGAGTAAAATTATTTAATTTAATTAATCAATAACCACACTTATCCCCTTTTTAAAAAAATATGTCATCAGAGCGCCAAGCTAATCATCAACCAACAACCCACATATATAGACGTACACATTTATTGATTTTTCTCATAATAGTTATAGTGTAATCTTGAAATAAGCTTCTTCTTGTACTTCTATACATTTTTCAAAACAAATACTTTCAGTTTGTAACCTCTTATTATATGCACGAGTTTTGCAAGTCCACATGGCTAATTCAGTGATACCAATTGTTGATCTCTCTCCTTTCTTCAGACAAGAAGATAAAGATGGCAAGAGAAAGGTGAGAGAAGTGATAGACGAAACGTGTTCTCGATATGGTTTCTTCCAAATTATCAATCATGGGGTGCCTTTGGACTTAATGAGCCGTGCCCTGAAACTATCAAAAACATTCTTTGAGTCTTCAGTTGAAGAGAAAATGAATTGTTCTCCATTGCCAGGGTCACCTTTTCCTGCTGGCTATAATAGAAAACCAAATCCATCTTATGAGTTTGCAGAGTTCTTGGTTATGCTTCAACCTGGATCCAACTTCAATGTTTTTCCTGCTAATCATTCACATCTCCGGTAAGTTATATGTAATATTAGGACTTAAGTTATATGCATAAGAATTGTCTCACTACTGTTTATCAACAAATATATAAGGATGAGGTTAGTTTTATCTTTTCCTTTGTATCAAAAGAACTGTTAAAACTCTATACAATGCTTTTATAAACTTTCGGTCCTCTTCCCAGTTACTTAGAAAAAGTGAGCCATATGTTTAGGTACAAGATACTATCATTACCACCTGGACAATTAGACATCCAACACGTAATCGCATAGATTACATTATCACTATACCTTTATAACCAGGTTACCAATTAAAATTTGTCATATAATTTACTTATATACTCTATAAGTGATCTAATCGTGTAAATATTTTTTATACAATCTGTGCATAAAACTTAAGCTCATAATAGCAACACTTTTATTTTTTCTCTTTTGGCAAAAACTAATTAAGTTGTTTATTTGTAAAGTGGCTCCTAGTTAAACTGGTGGCTAGCATACTTCCCCGTGTCCAAGTTTTCACATTCTGTGCTATCTAATAATTCTTGGCCTCAATGATTGTGGAAACCCTTTAGCTAATACATTCGTTTTGTAAGATAAGAATTAGCACGTTATTGGATCTTTTCGGATTACTACTGAAGTATACAAAATTTGTAAACTGTAGCATATGATACAGACTTGATAACTTAGAAACAAAGTTGCAGCCATCTTTTTCTATTTATGACAGAGCTGCCCATGAACTGAATAATTTATATGGGGCTGAAATGATTAAGGGCTATTTAATTCTATGTCCCGTTTTATCCATTAATTAGAGTGAATGATTGCATTACTCTATTAATCTAATGTATAGAATACTAATCTATTCCTATCACCCTTTAGGGCATGAAAAGATGAATAGTTAAAATATAAAGAATGAAACTTGACTCTCAAGTTAAACGAATAGCCATTGAGAAGATAATTCAATAATTCATGTTTCTTCAATAATGTTTCAGAGCAGTAATGGAAGATTTATTCGATCAATTTGTGAAGATTGGAGCAATTTTAGAGAGCATACTGAGTGAATCCTTGGGTCTACCTCTTAGCACTTTCCAAGAATTTAACAATGACAGAAATTCAGATGTGTTGACAGCTCTATATTACTTACCAGCAACAGAGAAGGAAAAGATGGGAATAAGTTCACATAGAGATGTTGGATGCATAACATTTGTGTTACAGGATGAAGTTGGAGGACTTGAAGTTCTAAAGGATGATAAATGGATCCCTGTAACTCCAAAGGAGGGTGCCCTTGTTGTCAACATTGGTATTATTCTTCAGGTAAAAAACGAAAAAATTATTTACACTGCAGTGTATATGCGTATAAGTTAATAGTTTTGTTTATGAGCTTTATCTTTTTCCTTTTTGTTGAAGGTGCTGACAAATAACAAATACAAGAGTCCAAATCATAGGGTGGTGAGACCCAACGGAAGATCAAGAAATTCATTTTCATTCTTCTATAATATATCAGGGGGAAAATGGGTTGAACCACTTCCAAATTTCACTAAGCAGATTGCTGAGAAACCCAAGTATAAGGGATTTTTTTACAGTGACTATTTGCAAAAGCGCAAGGAAAATAAGCTCAAGCGTACTTCTGGACTTGAAGACGATCTTGGCTTATCTCATTTTTCACTCACTGTATAAAAGATCATTTATGTGTCTCTTATCAAGCATTGTTTCTCTTCATTTCCATATGCTTTTAAACTTTCTAAATTTGTACACATTTGTCTAGTCTCACCTCGATGATGTGGCAATATTTTAAAGCCCTTTGTTGACAAATGTCTTAAACAAAAGTATGTGACAGCCCGTCTAGAAGCTATGAGATAAATGGCAAGAAGCTTTTGAAAAGTGGCATGTGCCTATAAATAGGCTCTCAACTAGACAAGAAAATTATTCACTCACAAGACAAAGAAATCCTTCTACTTCTTTCCTTCCAATTTCGGTCTTCATCACCTTTCCTTTATTTTTTCTTCTCAAAGTTTAGTAGTTTAATTTCTTTTGTTTCTCTTTTTTAACTAGTTGGGTTTGTAATTTAATTTTACTTATTCATATATCCTTTTAAATAGAGGTAGACTTGTTTAATCCTGCGGAGACATTTCATACTGCTGAAATAGTTTCTTAGGACAGTGCCTAGCACAACTCAAGTCAACCCGTGTATTCGCTTACAAAGAATATTATAGCAGTGTTATTATTGAAATTTTTGCTCTCATTTCCTACAATTTAAGAAACTATGGCAAACAACACTGATACTGAAAATACTATTGATACTACTAATATTGGCGCTACCTCCGCTGTTCCAGCCCCAGTTGCACTACCATATGCCAGGTTATTTCTAGATGTGTCAAATATTGAAATTTTCGCCAATAAAAATTTCAAGCGTTGGCAAGAACGTATTTTCTCACTACTTGATATGCATGGTGTTGCACATGCACTACTGCATCCACAACCTAGTGCAGACGTTGATAATAAAATAGTGAAATCATGGCAACATGCCAACAAGGTATGCTATCATACTATATTACAAACTATTTCTAATGAACTGTTTGACGTGTATTGCAGTTATAAGGAAGAACAAGGTATCTCGGAAGCCTTAATTAAAAAATTCACTGCTGAAGATGTTACAAAATAAAAGTTTATAGTAGAAAAATTTTATCAGTGGGAGATGAGAGATGACAAAGAGATGAACGTGCAAATCAATGAATATCAAAAATTGCTAGAAGACTTGAAGGCCGAAGGGATATCTTTACCAAACAAGTTTGCTGCTGGAGTGTTAATTGAGAAGCTGCCTGATTCATGGAGTGACTACAAAAATAACTTAAAGCACAAACAGAGAAATTTTACCATAAAGGAAATTGTGACCCACATCCTAATTGAAGATTCCAACAGAAAAGAGTCTGTTAAAGCTAGGATGATAGCTCTTAAAGCAAATTTAGTGCAAAGCAGCAACAACAATAGTAAAAGGTGCGAGAATAAGTCTCAAGGTTACAAGCCTAAAAATTCTAACCTTAAAAGAAAAAAAAGCTCTTGTTTTGTTTGTGGAAAAACAGGCCATTATGCCTCACAGTGCAGGTACAGAGCAGAAAATGACAAAGGAAAAACTAATACTCTTGAGGCAAACTTAGCTGAATGGGGTGATATTATTGCAGTTGTCATTTCTCAAGTAAACATTGTAGCACATGTAAAAGAATGGGTGGTAGACTCTGGGGCTACTCAGCATATTTGTGCAAATCGAGAAGCATTTTTCTCTTATACTCCTATAGAGGACGATAGAGAAAGAGGTTTACCTTGGAGACTCAAGTACTACCAAAGTCTTGGGTAAGGGTAAAGTTCTCCTGAAACTCACTTCGGAAAAAACTTTAGCCCTTGTTGATGTACTATTTGTTCCTACTATGAGGGCAAACTTGATCTCTGTATCCTTATTGGAAAGAGCCGGAGTAAAAATCTCATTTGAATCTGATAAGATCATAATGACCAAACACAATATGTTTGTTGGAAAGGACTATTGTAACAAAGATCTCTTTGTACTTAATGTTTTTGATGTTATCAATGAAAATATATTTGCTTCTGCTTATATGGTTGATTTTATTTCTTTATGGCATGCTAGAATAGGACATATTAATATCGCATATATAAGAATAATGCAGTCACTAGGCTTAATATCTGGCTTAGACTCAAACGATATAGACAAGTGTGAAATATGTGCTCAAGCAAAAAGTACCAGAAAGACTTGTTTTTCTGTAAATAGAGAAACTGATTTATTATCCTTGCTTCACACTGATTTAGGCGATCTAAAGTAGACTATGACTAGAAGTGGTAAAAGATATTATGTGATTTTTATTGATAATTTTTCTAGATTTACTAAGTTGTATTTGCTTAGAAATAAAGATGATGCCTTTAATGCTTTTATTTCTTATAAAACTGAGATTGAAAATCAACTTAGTAGAAAAATCAAGAGAATTAAATATGATAGAGGTGGAGAATAATTATCTTTAAATGATTTTTGTGAAAAGAATAGAATTTTCATGCATTAACTCCGCCTTATTCACCCGAGTCGAATGGAGTAGCTGAAAGAAAAAATAGAACATTAAAAAAGATGATGAACTCTATGTTAGTTAGTTCTAATGCACCAGATAATTTGTGGGGTGAAGCTATATTATCTGCATGTCACTTACAAAATAGAATACCACATAGAAGAACTAGCAAAACTCCGTATGAATTGTGGAGAAGTTATAAACCTAACTTACAACAACAACAACAACAACCCAGTATAATCCCACTAGTGGGGTCTGGGGAGGGTAGTGTGTACGCAGACCTTACCCCTACCCTGGGGTAGAGAGGCTGTTTCCAAATTGACCCTCGGCATCCTTCCCTCCAAGAACTCCCCACCTTGCTCTTGGGGTGACTCGAACTCACAACCTCTTGGTTGGAAGTGGAGGGTGCTTACCATCAGAGCAACTCACCTTGTCGAAAAGTATGGAGATGCCTTGTTAAACCTAAAGTTATAAACCTAACTTGAAGTATTTAAAAGTATGGAGATGCCTTGCTAAAGTCCTTTTGCCTGAACCTAAAAAGAGAAAAATAGGTTCTAAAACTATTGATTGTATACTTATTAGATATGTTGAACATAGTGATGCATATAGATTTCTTGTTTTAAAAAGTGATGTGCTTGATTGCAATACTATAATTGAGATAAAGAATGCTGAGTTCTTTGAATATATTTATCCACTATCTGATAAAATTTCTCATACACCTTTTGAAATAAATAATAAAATTACCTCTAATGAGGAACTGAGAAGGAGTAAAAGGCCTAGGAAAGAATATTTTTCTTATATAAATGATTTTCAGACTTTTCTTGTCTATAATGAACTATCAAATTATTTTGAAGCTATAACTTCTTCAGAAGCTAATTATTGGAAAGATAAAAGTTGAAATCGATTCTATTTTAAAAAATTAAACATGGATTTTAACAGATTTACCTCCTGGTGCAAAGCCTATTGGTTGTAAATAGATTTTCAAAAATAAATTTAATCCTGATGGATCTTTAGATAAATATAAAGCTCAGTTAGTAGCAAAAGAATTTTCTCAAAAATAAAATATAAATTATTTTGATACATTTGCACCAGTGACTAGAATTTCTTTTATTCAAGTTTTAATTGCATTAGCTCCTATGAGATTTTGGCCTAAGCTCTCGAGCTCTTATATGAATAACTAGGCACGCGCATGACCTAGTGGCGAAAAATCACGCTGAACAACAAAATCGTGAGGGTCGAAATGTGATTGATAAAATCTCTGACTTACAATAAGAATTATTGGTTCATAGAAATATTATATTTTACCAGTAATTCTGTGAGTTAAATTTTATCAATCTGAATTTAGTTCATAGTCCAAAAGACACTAAACCTTTTACATTTAGATCATACAAATCCAGCAAGTTTATTTCTGAAGGTCTTTAAAATAGTGGGGGACTGTGGCAATATTTTAAAGTCCTTTGTTGACAAATATCTTAAACAAAAGTATGTGGCAGCCGTTCTAGCCCTTCTAGAAGTTATGAGATAAATGGCAAGAAGCTTTAAAAAATGGGAATTGCATTTGCCACGTTCTTTCCTCTTAGCATATGGATCCATGCATATGTGCTTATAAATAGGCTCTTAACTAGACAAGAAAATCATTTATTAGCAAGACAAAGAAATCCTTCTAATTTCGGTCTTCACCAGCTTTTCTTTATTTTTTCTTCTCAAAGTTTTAGTTTAATTTCTTTTGGTTCTCTCTTTTAACTAGTTGGGTTTGTAATTTAATTTTGCTGATTCCTGTATCCTCTTAAATAGAGGTAGACTTATTTAATTCTGGGGAGACATTTCATACTGCTGAAATAGTTTTTTAGGACATTGCCTAGTTCGACTCAAGTCAACTCGTGTATCCGCTTACAAAGAATATTATAGCAGTGTTATTATAAAAAGTTTTGCTCTCATTTCCGACAGATGATACATTGCATTATCTTTGCTCGTGTGTGTTTTCATTTTCCTATAATGGACCATACAATCTTCATTTTAAAGTATCTCTTTTCTTCTATTTTTGTTTTCTTTCCTTTATTATCTAAAATAGAATCGTC
>AWOL01S0154098.1:0-25577 GCA_000715115.1 Nicotiana otophora
GCTGCTTCTACGATATGTGCGGAAAGAGCCATGTAGGTTAGTGGAATTTATTTTATTTTTCTCCTTATTATTTAGGCACAATTAAGGTGCTATTACATTTTTCTATGTTATTTTCAACAATTGGAATAAAGTATAAAACACTAAAATAAAGTAGTAGGAAACTCATAATATACTTAGAATCTTTTTTTTCTTTCGAGGAATAAGCTGTTGAAGAAAGGATAAAAGACTAAGACTTGATTTCAAAGTATGAAGTTAATTAGTAAATTTAATCGACATTCATCACAGTCGATAAAGGGAAATATAAAAGAGAAGATAATGATTTAGTACTCACAATGTACAAAAGCATTCTTTGAAATATCTGAAGTGGAGTAGTATTTTGTTTCCAAATATAATGAGAGTGTGAAATGACAACTCTATCATTGAAGGAGATTATGTCAAGTGCTTTACAATCCAGCTGTCCATAATAGCAAAGGAATATTTTGACTGCATGGATTCTTAGTTATATTTTATATTTTCTTGTATATATTATTTATTCACATTAGGACAAATTACACATGGACAGGTATGAGACATGTATGGGAGTAGTACATAGAGTAAATTAAATAAATTAGCTACACTGTACATATACTTCTTTCTCAAGACAATATATATTAAATTCAGATTGAGTTTAAAAGTTCCCGTCTTTTACATGGTATCAAGAGCAGGTCGACCAACCTAATATTTGAAATCTTATTCATTTTTCAACTTTGCTCTATTCCTTACAATGGGAGAAACAACAGAAATTGTAGCTGCAACAACTAATTCAACCAAGAAAGGTATGATTGATTCAACACACCCTTTCTTTCTTCATCCTTCAGACTACCCAGGCATGAACCTTGTTTCCTCAGCTTTTGATGGCAAAAGCTATGGAGCTTGGCATAGAGCATTAGTCATAGCTCTTTCTGCCAAGAATAAACTAGGTTTCATAGATGGAAC
Organism: Nicotiana otophora; assembly: GCA_000715115.1. Taxonomy (NCBI): domain Eukaryota; kingdom Viridiplantae; phylum Streptophyta; class Magnoliopsida; order Solanales; family Solanaceae; genus Nicotiana; species Nicotiana otophora. The sequence continues at coordinate 976 of AWOL01S0154098.1, forward strand.
TCTTTCCATTCCAGATGAAAACTCTCGTCTTCAAAGTGCTTGGGCTAGAGGAAATGACATGGTGTTGTCTTGGCTCCTTAACTCTCTGTCAAAAGAAATTGCAGAAAGTGTTCTTTACTCACACAGTGCAGAAGATCTTTTGAATGATTTAGAAGACAGATTTGATCAGACAAATGGGGCTAAACTTTTTCAACTACAGAAAGAACTAAGTGGCATGGTTCAAGGTAACTCTAGTGTTTCAAGTTATTTCACAAAAATAAAAAGTTTGTGGGATGGACTAGATACCTTGATCAATTTTTCTACTTGTTCATGTGAATGTGTATGTGGAGCTAAAAGAAAAAATCTGAAAACGCACCAAGACCAGAGACTGCTGTAATTTTTAATGGGCCTGAATGACACCTACATAGGTGTGAGAAGCAACATACTGTTGACTTCGCCTTTACCTTCTCTTGGCCAAGCTTACTCTATGGTTATCCAGGTTGAAAAGCAAAGAGAAATACATGTTTCTCCTGTTTATCCTGGAGAATCAATTTCATTTATTACTGCACAACATGGGGCAGTTGGTAAGAAAAAAAATGTGAGGGATTTTAAAGGAAAAAACCTGTGTATGAGGGAAAGAAAAATAACTCTACCTGTTCATACTGCAAGAAGCCAGATCATGTTGTGGAACAATGCTACAGGCTTGTTGGATTTCCCTCATATTTCAAGTTCACAAATCAAAGAAAATACCAAGGGTCAGTTCAAGGTAACAATGCTTTCAGCACTGAAGAAAATGTAGTACAGACTGCGGGGATCAAGTCACTTACTCAAGAAAATATTAGCCAGATCCTACAACTCCTTCAGCAAGTGCAGATGGGAAAACAGGGAATCAGTAGCTCTGAAAATAATGCAGATGTGAATTGTGTTGGTATATCTTTCTCACATAATTGCACTACTTATTTTGCACATAACAACAATAAGACATGGATATTAGATAGTGGTGCATCTGAACATATGACTTTTGATGAAACTGCTCTCTATAATATAGCTCCTTTACCTAAACCTTTGAATGTAAATTTAGCCAACTCTCATAAGGTTAGAGTCACACATTCAGGTTCAGTTTTACTTTTTCCAAATCTAATTCTTCACAATGTGTTGTATGTCCCTGATTTTAGATTCAATTTGTTGTCAGTTCATAAATTGTGCAAACAAAATAACTATCTCATATTATTCACTTCTCTTTTCTATTTTTTGCAGGCCCCTTCAATGAAGGGGCCTCTGGTGATTGGTAGGGAGAGTTGGGTCTTTATGTTCTGGAATCAAGGCATTTGGAACTCATTTCCAAGAAGTCATCTTCATCTAGAAGTTCGTTTGTGTTAGGAAACAATCTATGTAATCAGAAAGTTCCTTCAGCTTTATTTTCCTTCTCTAGTAATTCTGATGTAAAGAACAAGTTGTGGCACTATCGTTTAGGTCATATGCCTTTGAGTAATATGAAGAATATTTCATCTATTCCTAATTCTTCATGTGATAATTTTTCTGTGCCTTGTGTGATATGTCATATGGCTAGACAGTCGAAATTACCATTTTTTACTAGTTCAACTACTTCTAAAGCTATGTTTGATTTAATTCACATAGATACATGGGGTCCTTATAACACAACCACTTATGATGGATATAAGTACTTTCTAACTATAGTTGACGACTATAGTAGGGGTACTTGGACATATCTTCTTAGCACAAAATCAAATGCGTTTTCAGTATTGTAATTTTTTTTAGCTATGATAGAGAGACAGTTTCACAACAAAGTCAAAATCATACGTTTAGATAATGCTTTTGAGCTTGGAACAGGGAATGCACATGTAGATTTGTTTCAAAATAAGGAATTTTGCATCAAACAACTTGTGTTGGGACTCCTCAACAAAATGGAATTGTGGAGCGCAAACATAAGCATCTTCTAGAGACTTCTAGGGCTTTGCTCTATCAATCACATCTACCTATTAATTTTTGGGGAGACTGTGTGTTGACTGTAACACATTTAATTAACTGTGTGTTGACTGCAACACATTTAATTAACAGGTTCCCTTCAAAGGTTTTAAAGCTTAAGACACCTTATGAGATCTTATTTAAAACTAAGCATAACTACTCCAGACTTAAATGTTTTGGATGTTTATGTTTTGTTTCTACTCTTTCATCTCACAGGGCAAAATTTGATCCAAGGGCCTTACCTTGTGTTTTCTTAGGATATCCACATGGTAAGAAAGGGTATAAAGTCCTTAATCTTGACACAAAGAAGACTTTTGTTTCTAAGGATGTGATATTTCATGAGGACATCTATCCATTTGCTTCAATGAACACTTCAAAGCCTCATAAATCAATTTTTCCTACTTCAAATACACCCGAGGTAAATCTTGAAGTGCCTGATTTGCAGACTACCAATTCAGTTGAACATTCTGATCATCCGAGTAATCCTCAAAATCAAGATGTTACGGAATTTCCTACACCACTTTTCAGTCCACAACCTATAGATGGAAATCCTAGGAACTCACCAGTTGGACTCAGAAAATCCATTCGGATTCACAAAACTCCCTCTTACCTAAGTGACTACATTACAAATGCAGTACAATTAACTGATGTTAGCACACCATGTTTTCTTTCTCCTATAACACCTGCTTTTTACTCCTTTTCTGCCCTCTCAACTTCAAATAAGTCATTTTTAAATTCACTTTCAAATGTTCAAGAACCACTAACCTTCAACCAGGCAGCTCATCACCTAGGATGGCAAGAAGCAATGCAGAAGGAGATTGAGGCACTAGTCCAGAATGAGACTTGGGAAGTTATTGAACTTCCTGGTGATAAAAAGGCCCTCTCATGCAAATGGGTATACAAAATTAAACATCATTCAGATGGAAGTATTGAACGACTGAAAGCAAGATTAGTAATCAGAGGTGATGTGCAACGTGAGGGTATAGATTTTAATGAAATATTTTCTCCAGTGGTTAAAATAACCACAATCAGATGTCTTTTAGCTACTGCAGTCAAAAAGGGATGGGGCTTATATCAATTGAATGTTAACAACGCTTTCTTACATGGAGATTTAAACGAAGAGGTATACATGAAATTTCCAGCAGGTATGAACTCTCCAACACCCAGACATGTGTGCAAGTTAAAGAAGTCACTTTATGGACTTTGTCAAGCATCAAGACAGTGGTATTCAAAGCTTACATGTGCTCTTAGTTTTAAAGGCTATTCACATTCCCTAAATGACTACTCTTTGTTCTTTAAGAAGAAAGGAACTTTAGTCTCTATTGTAGCAATTTATGTTGACGACATCGTGCTAACTGGAAATGACATTGAGGAATTGAATGCCTTGAAAATTTTTCTTCATCAAGAATTCAAGATTAAGGACCTCAGAAACTTACATTATTTCTTAGGAATGGAAGTTCTTCGAGAATCAACTGGTTTGATTCTATCTCAACGCAAATTCACCTTAGCTTTGCTAAAAGAGTTTGACTACATGGATAAGCAACCAGCTTCTTCACCGTTGGATCTGACACAAAAACTTCTTACCCACACTGGAGAAGTCATTTAAGATCTAACCTTATATCGTCACTTGATTGGAAAGTTGAATTATCTTATTCATACAAGACCAGACCTTTCCTTTACAATACAACATCTCGGTCAATATATGTAGGATCCGCGACAACCACATCTCGAAGCTGCTCTCCGAGTACTTCATTATCTTCTTAAAGACCCAGGACTTGGGCTTTTCATGACTGCATCACCATCTTTTAAACTCCAAGATTTTTGTGATTCGAATTAGGATTCATGTCCAGATTCTCGGAGATCAGTGAGTGGTTTCTACATCTCATTAGGATCTTCACCAATTTCCTGGAAATCGAAGAAAGAAGCCTCAATTTCTCTCAGTTCCGCCGAAGCAGAGTATCGATCGATGCAGAGAGTTGTGGCGGAGCTTACCTGGTTTGTCCGCCTCTTCAATGATCTTTCAGCACCAATCACACTTCCAGTTCCACTCCACTCTGACAGTCAGACAGCTATTTATATAGCTAAAAATTTCGTCTTTCATGAAAGGACGAAACATGTTAAAATTGACTGTTATTTTGTGCGACAACAGTTCATCTCCGGTCTTACCCTCTCTTTCGTCAGAACTGACTCTCAGCTAGCCGATTTATTTACGAAATCACTCACTGGACCAAAGCATCACACCTTACTGGGCAAGTTGGGTGTTTTCTCAAACCCCTCCAACTTGAGGGAGGGCGTTGAAGAAAGGATAAAAGACTAAGACTTGATTTCAAAGTATGAAGTTAATTAGTGAATTCAATCGACATTCATCACTGTCGACAAAGGAAAACATAAAAGAGAAGATAATGATTTAGTACTCACAAAGTACAAAAGCATTCTTTGAAATATCTGAAGTACAGTAGTATTTTGTTTCTAAATATAATGGGAGTGTGAAATGACAACTCTATCCTTGAAGGAGATTATGTCAAGTGCTTTACAATCAAGCTGTCATATTTTGACTGCAGAGATTCTTAGTTATATTTTATATTTTCTTGTATATATTGTTTATTCACATTAGGACAAATTATACATGGACAGGTATGGGACAAGTATGTGAGTAGTACATAGATTAAATTAAATAAATTAACTACACTATACATATACTTTTTTCTCAAGACAATACATATCAAATTCAGATTGAGTTCAAAAGTTCCTGTCTTTTACATAAGCCAAATTTCATTAATACGAAAATGGAAAATGCCTTGTACCAGTAAGCGTCCGTCAGGTACTGTCTGATGAATGGTCTCATATTTCTATAAATATACAAAATGAAACCACCTGTGGTTACAATAATTTATTTATTTGTTCAATTCTTCAAACGTTGACGCCGTTCACAAAAATTACTGCGTACATCGCTGGTCAATGAAAATTCTTAGCGCTTCTCAACTTACTTGATACATAGTATTTGTTGCTGTAATTATGTCGAAGGAAATTAGAAATTAAGTGCAACTCGAGCTTTTACAACATTGTAGTTAATGCATTATGATCTAGGCGAATCCAACTTGCTTGATATCGAAGCATAAGAGTTATAATAATGTTGAAAGAAGTTTGGCATCCAAGAGTGTGGCCTAGTGGTCAATGAAGTGAGTTGAAAATTATGCGGTTTCATGTTCAAATCAAAGTGAAGACAAAAATACTAGGTGATTGAAATTAGTTGATGTGCACGCATGCAAGCCGGTAAGGACACCATAGTTATAAAAAAAAATGTTGAAGGAAATTTGGATTTAAGTGCAAACTCGAGTTTTTCATAACATTGTAATTAATGCACAAAAGGAGCTAAAAAACAAAAGTCAAATCCATAAAGGCAAAACTATTTTATTTTTAGTCTCAGCAAAATGATAGTATTTTGTTTCCTTAATCACCAAACACAAAAAACACACAAACAATTAGTAAAACATGTCTTTTATCAAAAGGCATTTGGCTCAGGATATTTGATAGAATTCTTGACAATCTTCTTAGTAGCAGCATCACCAAGATCAATGCCACAAATATCAGCCAATCTGATAAGATAAAGCAATACATCAGATAATTCTTCACCAAGATGCTCTTTATCTGATTCCTTCCAATTTGGTAATCCTTTGTCTACCTCTCCTCTCCATTGGAATATCTCTGATAGCTCTCCTACTTCACCTACCTGAAATTTTCAGTTGGACATAACATAATTGAATCATATTCTAATATTATTCTCTATTCTCACCATCACTAATTAGCATAACCAATTTTCCTTTTTCATGAATAATGGACAGATGCTTTTTTCTTTTCTTGTGTACAAAATTGTGCCAAGTAGTTATATGCCAATTAGATGCAACAGAAAGTCTATTAGTTAGTTATGATTCTTAGTCCTTATTCGAAGGGAGCCTCGGAGAAATGGTAAAGTTGTTTCCGTATGACCTATAAGTCACGTGTTTGAGCCGTAAAATCAACCACTAAGGCTTCATTAAGGTAAGCTGCTTACATTCATTCTCATACCTTACGTGAATACGGAATATCTCGTGCACCGAACAACCTTTTTTTGATTCTTAGCCCTTATTTATGCCACCAAGTTGGAAACACGATAATGGAATGGTACCAACTTTCATACACAATGTTATATGACTATCGTCAACTTGTATACGAACATTCTATATATAATTGGTCATGAAATAAACTTTAACTTCAAGCGACTAATTAGAAAAGGATATAAAAATCAATCTTATTGCTCCTTTAAAGAATTAGGGAGCTCTTGAGAATTGGATTAGTCCATTAATCAAAATTAATAGGTATTAGGACTTAGGAGTATGATTTAAGTTAAAGCAGTTTTTTATGGTAAAATAGTTATATATATGGTTGAAAAGTTTTACCAGTAACAAGAAATGTGTTCTTTCTTACTTCAAGCAAGCATTATTGCAATTTCATGTCCTACATCTTAGACTAATGTATCATTTCAAGTACCCATTGGCCATTGACAAACCTAGCTAGAGACAGGAGGATACAACCTATATTAATGGATTTAACTGAACCTAGTATTTTGCAAACATAAATATAAACATACACATAAAAAAACCCCACTAAAATACCAACTAATCGATAAAATTTTGATCCTATAATTTCATAAGTACAATATGTTCCCTATTAAGAATCTAAAAAATTGAACTCATCAAGTTCAAATCTTAAATTCGTCTTTTAATAAAGATACTCTTTTGAGTCAAAGATGACAAGATCATATTAAAGGCAGAAAGGTAAAAAAAAATTTAAAAAATAAAAGAATTACCATGGCAAGGAGCAAATTCCTAGGGCTGTGAAACTTTTCCCAATTTCTAACCTTAGCAAATTCTTCAAGCTGCTTAGAGAGGTCTTTGAGACTAATATCTATTGATCTCTCTTGAAGTAGTCCCTCTTTTCTTTCTTGTTCCATAGCTAAGTAAATGTGAGATTTGTTGCCTACAAAGAGACTAGAGGCCCTAATCTTGGATTTTAAAGGAGCAAACTTCACATTTGCAAATGGAATATTGTAACCATAAAAGTGCAATGATGATAGCATTTGTTAAGTTGGAAAAAAAGAAAGAACCTTCAAAGAGAGCAAAATTCTTAGGGCATACTATTGGTTTTTATATGCAAAGGATTCTTATGTTCCATCCCATCCATGTGGAATATTGTATTCCAATTTTCTTAGTTTATTGTGAAAGGACAGTGCAAATTGATGAGCATGTGAAACACCTTTTTGTGCAAATTGAGCAGTTCAATTAAAAGCACCGTAAACAACCTTTCTATCTAATACAAGATAAACAGTAACGAAATCATAAATTTTTTCAAGGGTATTCAAAATTAAAAAAAGTGAAAAAAATTCACTGACAAAGGGTGTTCAATATATATTATATACCTCTAAAATTACCTATATACACAGTGTGATTTTTAGACGAAGGGTGGTCGATTACCCACCCTTAAGATAATATAGCTTCGCCCTTGAAAGTAGGAGTAAGTTCTGCGTACACCTCACCGTCAGTGGATCTCACTTGTGGGTACACAGTGGATATTGTGTTGTTGAGCAGCTCAATTAAACATCTTTCTTTAGCTCTCATTGTGCACCATTACTAGATTATTTAAGATTTATGTTTATGGGATATGAGTAGTGAGTAAGCCCAACCATTGAGTTTGTCTAGTGTTTTAGACCATTCATTTGCTGCTTAATTAGTCATTTCATTAACTTGATTAGTCTTTTCAGTTTAACGAATAAAGAAAACCCAATTTTTGTCTTTTCAAAGACCCAAAAATAGAGAGAGAAATAACGAAAAGAATAATAAATACAAAGGTCCTACCGGGAGTCGAACCCAGGTCGCTGGATTCAAAGTCCAGAGTGCTAACCACTACACCATAGAACCTGACATGCTATCGCAGTTTATATATTTGATTTATACGGAAATTTTTGCCCTTAAAACGTGCTGTTTTTTTTTTAAACCAATGTGGTGCATACCCAACCCGGATCCCGATTAATCTGAATTCGCATCGCATAAGTTTCATTAAAGGAGGAAGTATTTTTATTTCATTCTCAAAGCTTAAATTCGAGTTTTCTAATTAAAAGTGACATGATCGTACAACTCTCGAGTGTGATGTTTGTTTGAACATACCGCATTCATTCTTCGTTCAAAACTACGGATAAAAATATATTTCTTGCAATAACGTAAGAAAAAGTTTCAACTTATATCTGAATTTAAAAAGATTACATCAACTTGAAAGTCATACAAAGTTTCATTTTTGAGTTTTATTTATTTATTTAGGGTGGGGGAGGAGTGGAAATGAAATAATTCAAATCCCTTGTGCGCTTTTTAAGAACGAGTATACATGGAAATGGAGTAGACATTCCACTAGGTAAATCATACTATATGAAGAGAGATGCGAAAAAGGGTAAATATACCTTTCAACTTTCTTTGTTTATGGAATACAAAAACATTATCATTTTAATTTGGAATATTATACCCTTATCTAAGCTTATCATCATCACTTCAATTTTGACATTCTTCTTATCAACCGAAAGAAAAAAATCACGCAGTCAAAAATTCTTAAAGGTTTCTCAATTATTCCTTGCATCTAATAATTTCCTTAGATAACATTTAAAATTATTTATTTACTAGAAATAGACAGAAATTAAAATCAAAATTGTTCCTTTTTGTTATTTTATAGTATATGTTAAGTGCTTACTGATTCTACATTCCATCATGTTCAGTAGTAATATTATATTATTTACTAATAGCTAGCACCTAAATAGAATCTTTTTGTTAGTTTATAATATACATATATCAAAACCAAAAATAGAGATAGAGAAGGGTCGGTAAGACTGATATTCTAAATTATAAACAAAGTGGAAGAACAAATACAAAATATTCCAATTTACTCCCACATTTTTCTTTTTCCTAATAATCTCAAAGCTCAGTCACACTTATGCCTTTGCATCTCACAATAAGGAATCTAACAAAGTTCTTTTTGTTCTTTGTTTAGTTATTTATTTATTATATTTTTCTTCTGATAAATATCTAATAAAGTTTATACACAAGGAAGGGATACTTCAACCATGGCATCTTCCTGTTAATGCCAATGAAAATAACTCTTTTTTTCTCTCATATTTTTTAAAGAGAGACCTCAGTCTGATTTGCTGGAAAAAGAAAAAAAAGATCTAGCTTTTCGAAGGAAGTCTTGGAGCAACGGTAAAGTTATTTCCGTGTAATTTATAGATCAAGGGTTGGGGCTGTAGAAGTAGCCACTAATACTTGCATTAGGGTAAGCTGTCTACATCAAAACCCCCCATGAGTGTGACACTTCCCTGGATCTTACATGAATACAGATGCTTTATGCACCAAACTATCATTTTTCTCCCAACAATAGATATGTTCTTGAGTGAAAAATTTTAATAGTTCAGTTGGTTTGACTATCTAAATTTTCAGTTTGTTGATGAGAATATATTTTTCACCTTTTAATCTTCTTCCCATTTCCCGTTTCCCCTCCCGTATAATAAAAAATTAAAATAAAAAAATGTTCTTGGTCTCTTCAATTTAAATTTGGAGCCATGAATCCTCGTCAAGCTAAGCCCATATTGCAAATGGTAAAGAGCAGGCCCTCAATGATATAAATCTGCTTATGGTCCTGTGGTTTCATAAAAGGAATTTTCAGAAACCATTATTGTTTAGGGGCTATTAATTTTCTATAGTTACCATATACATAATTACTTCATATATTTATTATTTATTTGTTAAGGTAGTGTATTCGCTATAAACGCCTAAAATCAGGGCAGTCCAACTGTACGTGTATGTATTTATATGTATTCGCGCCATGTATTCATGAATACAGTGTCACACCTCCTTTTTTCCGAGGGATAAGAGAATTTTTTCAATTAAAGTGACATTAATTGATATGAGATTATTTATTTATTTAAAGTCGCCACTTGGGATAATTATTATAGTGCCCCAAGTCGCCGTTTTATTTTAAAATCTCAAATCGAGGAGATTGACTCTATTTATGGTCCGCGAATATAGAAGACCGGGTAAGAAATTCTGTTAACCTGGGAGAAGGTGTGAGGCACTCCCGAGTTCCGTGGTTTTAGCACGACCGCTTAACAATTAATACTTGGCGTAATTATCTGATTTATTACATGTTTTAAACCTATTGTGCATTTTGTCTTTTACCGCTTTTAATATTTATGGAATTATTTAAACAAGTTGCGATGTGGCGCACTCGTTATTTTTGTACATATTGCAAATCGCGCCACGTGAAATGCACCCGCGATTTACAACATATTTATTTTAATTATTTGAAGTTGTGGTCAAGTTGCGTGAAACACGCACTTGAGTTGGGATTTACGTATCATGACTATGCCACGGGAACCGTACTCATAGTCACGATGATTTATTAATCGTGCCTAAAGCAACTAGTACATGTTCATAATTTATTTTTCCTTACGAGTTTGAGATCTTTGTAAGGTCAAGAGCTATGAAAATCAATTGTGAAAAATGGGTCAGCTTTTGCTCTTACTAAATTGGGCTGACAGAAACTATTTTGGACCAGATAAATTAAAATTGATCGTAATACGATTGACCCTTTAAAATCAACTAAAAAGTAGGCCCGGTTACTAGTTCACCAAGCTACTCCATTAGTCTATTGTCCATTAGCAATTTTCAGTAGTACATACTTCATTAAACAAACCCAACTCCCTTTAAATCTAATTAACACTCATGACCCAACTATACAAAATGTACTCATCAAGACATGTTTGCTTTAACATGTACACATTATTCTATCTTAAATTTAAACAGAGAATATGTGCCTTCCTACTACTACACATGACTTTAGATTCATATAAATCAAAAATAAATATACCTTTATTCCTAAAATGCTCAACAATCAGACCAGCTGATAATGAAAATTAAAACACTAAATAATCATGGAAAATAACTAAACACGGAATATTATGATAAAACTTCATGCCAAATAAAGTCAACAAAGAACTACAATTCAAAGAGATATGATTGGAGCATGGCAATAAACATTACTGAAATGGAAAAGAAACGGACCTTTGAAGAGAAAAACTTTCTTCACTATATTGAAAAAAATAAATATACAAGTTTGAATTACAGAAGAAAAGTGCTGGCTACAACTCGAAGGAGAACATGACATTGAACGGAATTCGAACAACCTCGACAGAACATGATTCGAATGACTGAACACCTCGCTGAAAATGGACCTCGAACAAGACCTCTTAAACCTCACGCAAATGGGAGAGCAGGGTTGGGACTTGGCTCGACTTTTATGAGTTTCAGGATGATTTTTGGGTGGTGAAGCTGCTGGTCTTTTCGAAAGAAAGACGAAAAAGAATGACACGAGTAGAAATTCCAATATCCTAGAAGAAGAAAATAAATTTCTCTCAATTCCCTCCTCCCTCTTTTTTTCTCCTTCTCTTTCTTTTTTCCCTCGTATTTCTCTTCTATTTATAGAAAAATTTTCGGAATATTTTCAGATTTTTTGTTTATTATTTTATTACAACAACAACAACAACAACCCAGTATAATCCCACTAGTGGGGTCTGGGGAGGGTAGTGTGTACGCAGACCTTACCCCTACCCTGGGGTAGAGAGGCTGTTTCCAAATGACCCTCGGCATCCTTCCCTCCAAGAACTCCCCACCTTGCTCTTGGGGTGACTCGAACTCACAACCTCTTGGTTGGAAGTGGAGGGTGCTTACCATCAGAGCAACCCACATTATTTTATTATTTTTTAATAAAAAGAATTTTCACTTCCTATTTTTCTTCTTTTAAAAAAGAAAATAATTCCCCACTTTCCTTTACTTTTATTTTTTAATTTCTCACTTTTTTACTTTTATTATATTTAAATTCTCACTTTTTTTACTTTTATTTTTATTTTTCACTTATTTTACTTTCTTTTTTTTAGTTTAAAATTTTTACTCTCTTTTACTTTTTTCTTAAAAATTTTCAGCTACTTTTACTTTTATTTTTATTTTTCACTTATTTTACTTTCTTTTTTTTAGTTTAAAATTTTTACTCTCTTTTACTTTTTTCTTAAAAATTTTCAGCTACTTTTACTTTTATTTTTAATTCCAACTTTCTTTTACTTTTTATTTTTTAAATATCCACATTCTTTTACTTTTATGTTTTTTAATTTTTCACTTTCTTTTACTTTTTATTAAATAATTTTCACCTATTTTTACTTTTACTTTTTAATTCCATACTTCTACTTTTCCTATTTTTTTATTCAAACCCAAAAAATTTAAAAAAAATATTTAATTGTTTTTTGGGTTTTTAATTTATTTTATTTTAAAATAAAGATAAAGATAAAAATAAAAATACTATTAATAGTAATAATTGACCTTTTAAATTATTTTATTTTTTACCCTATATACAAAATAATGTCACAAAGATAAAAAAATATATATTAAATTTTAAAAATATTTACATAGTAGAAGGTGATAAAAATTTAAATATAGTCATAAATTAGATGCTCATAGCTGCCCCTCTTTGCTTGAAAACATGAAGAGTTTTTAGGCAAAGACTAGGTGAGACATGCAACTATTTTTTTATCAAATCGTTATTCAAAAGGAAAAGAAATAAAAGATAGGGTGTAACCGAGTCCTAGTTTTGGGCAGCCTACATATCCTGGGTTATATGGGAATCATGTCGTGGGTAGTTCAAGGAGAATGGTAGAATGATGATTTGAGTAGTCGAGTGATGTTCCGTCGAGGCTCTGGTCCGCGGTCCTGCTATTATATCAAAATAAAAAAGAAGCTAAACAAGTCTATCAATTATGAGTTACAAGATTCCTATCTATGAGTCTTCTGAAACTTGATCTTGAGTCTTGACTGGTTCTTCATGCAGACTCTGATCTAAACTTTGATGCTCGCTAGTTATAGGTGCTAATTCATTGTTCTATAGCTTCTTCTAATCAAAACGGGACTCCAATGCTCGTGACTTCAGTCATGTCTTGAGCATTCCACATCTTTTCAACTGCTTTTGCATTTTGGATTCACTTATTTTTTTCTTTTCTTTTATTCTGAATTGAGACTTCTTCTTTTGGTCATCTCGAACCCAGTGCCTCGAGGTAAAACCTACTCAGACACCAAAACAAACAAACGAACACAATTTTCTGCCCCAATTTACACTAGAAATATTTCATGAGTTATTGTAACAAAATTCTAAACTATTTCTTTATTTAAAGAAATAAAAGGCCGGGGGTGGTATACCTCGAAAAGCTCATGCTGATTTATTTTGGATGGTGTTACTTTATTGTCAAAAGGATGTTTCAACTAAGAATTTGTGTACCTTATGTTAGGAAAATATGGCCAGGGAATGATATACCCTATATTGGCAATGATATCAGGGAGTGGTGTACCGTGCATTTAAGATCAAATCAACTAGGGAGTAGAGACCCTATATTGGAAAAGAGACTAGGGAGTGAAGACCCTATGTCTAAAATAAAATCAACTAGGGAGTAGAGACCCTATGTTGGAAAAGAGACTAGGGAGTGGAGACCCTATGTCTAAAATAAAATCAACTAGGGAGTGGAGACCCTATGTCTAAAATAAAATCAACTAGGTAGTGGAGACCATATGTTGGAAAGGGCGACTAGGGAGTGGAGACCCTATATCTAAAATAAAATTGACTCGGGAGTGGAGACCCTATGTTCGAAAAGGCGACTAGGGAGTACAGAACCTATGTCTAAAATAAAATTAACTATGGAGTGAAGACCCTATGTTGGAAAAGCGACTAGGGAGTGGATACCCTATGTCTAAAAACATAAAAATCAACTAGGGAATGGAGACCCTATATTGGAAAAGGCGACTAGGGAGTGGAGACCCTATATCTAAAAAATAAAAATCAACTAGGGAGTGGAGACCCTATGTTGGAAAAAAGACTAGGGAGTGGAGACCCTATGTCTAAAATAACATCAACTAGGAAGTGGAGACTCTATGTTGGAAAAGAGACTAGGGAGTGGAGATCCTATGTCTAAAATAAAATCAACTAGGGAGTGGATATCCTATGTTGGAAAAGAGACTAGGGAGTGGAGACCTTATGTCTAAAATAATTTTAAATAGGGAGTGGAGACCCTATGTTGGAAAAGCTACTAGGGAGTGGATACCCTATGTCTAAATAAAATCAACTTGGGAGTGGAGACCCTATATTGGGAAAAATGACTAGGGAGTGGAGACCCTATGTCTAAAATAAAATCAACTAGGGAGTGGAGACCCTATGTTGGAAAAGCGACTAGGGAGTGGAGACCCTATGTCTAAAATAATTTCAACTAGGGAGTGGAGACCCTATGTTGGAAAAGCGACTAGGGAGTTGATACCCTATGTCTAAATAAAATCAACTAGGGAGTGGAGACCCTATGTTGAAAAAGAGACTAGGGAGTGGAGACCCTATGTATAAAATAAAATTAACTAGGGAGTAGAGACTCTATGTTGGAAAAGAGACTAGGGAGTGGAGTCCCTATGTCTAAAATAATTTCAACTAGGGAGTGGAGACCCTATGTTGGAAAATGCAGCTAGGGATTGGAGATCCTATACTACCATGATTTGGAACTTTCTTTTTTCTTTTCTTTCTTTTTAAATTTTTTTAAAATTTGTTTTCTAGAGAATGAGTAAAATGCGGGAAAGAATTTGGAGAAAACTTCCCTTTTGGATTATTGTTGACATAGAGCTATTTTAGTCTCCGTGCGATTTCTTTTGGTTGCACCCGCTTCTTGCAAGGTTGCTTTGGATTGTACCTGTTTCATATGGTTCAAACAAAGAACAATTTGTCAGTTTGAAATGGTGGTTGGTTTTGCGTCGTTGAGTGTTTCAGTCATTTGATCTTGGCCGACTTCTTTGACGATAATTTCAATTGTGACTGGTTGTTTTCTGGATACCGATTGCATTTCTGGCCCCGGAGAACTTTTGGCTTTTCCAAAATTTTACCATGACGGTTGGTCGCGCGAGACTTAACCTTTTTCAACTTTATTTTGCCTTTGTGGGCATTTGACTTCTTTCTTCTAATTTTTTAACTTTAGATCATTGGGGAACCTTTGGCTCTTCAAACTTTGCCTAGACGGTTAGCCACTTGGGGCTTAACCTTTTCCACTTCATTTTGCCTTTGTATGCACCTCAATTTGATTCCCTTATTCCAAGAGTTTTTGATTTTAAAGCATCGACCGCCATGGCCAGTCAGGGTCGACTTGCTGCCCCTGTCGAGGCTGGGTGCGTTTTTTTCATATTAGCTTGTATCAAATGAGAGCCTTGTATATCAATCTTGCTATCTCTTCTTTGCCTTAGTCTTTGGAACAAAGTTAGACCGAAATGGATTAAAAGAAAACGAACAATGGAACGGAGAATGAGTTTAAACAAGAGGCGTCCCTTTCGGGAAAGGAAAGAAGGACTTATCTAGAGTACATGCGGACTTCAATGAACATGACATGCATTTTGGACTGGATGCCTGATCCGTGTAAACCATCTGACTCTCAAAAATTCATTATAACTTTTGCCTCGCAACCGAGAAACCTTGCCTAGGACCGTGTCGATGCCGATGGTTGTGAGGATCCTCTTTTCGATTAGCGGTGCCATTTGCGGGTTTTCACCAGCTGACCTCTCTTATTTCTCTTCTCACCTTTGCCTTATAGTGTTCTTTGCGAGTTTTCACTAACAAGACTCTCTCATTTTCAATTTCTCTGCTTACTATCGCCATACGGTGCCCATGAGGGTTTTCACCAATAAGACTCTCTCATTTCATTTCTCATTTGGTTGTATGAGATCCGAGTGACTATATCCTCCAATTCTTGAACATTCCTGCCAATTGATCAGAAGGACTTGTAAAGGATTTGGGTGACAAGAAATCGGATTGAAATACAACTTTGGAACCTTTCAGGAAAAACTATCACCGAATCATCTGCCTCAGTTTCAACTTTTGGGAAAATGTAGATTTTTATTTTGGTGTGACTGAACCCCGGAGAGAGGCTGCCTACGTATTCTTTCGGAATCAAGTCGAACGGAGTTCGAGAATATGAACTCTTTTGATTTTCTTTTGCTTTTCTTTTTTTTTCTTTTTTTTTCTTCCTTTTTTTTTTGAAATAAAATCTTCAGGTTCCAAAGAGGGTAATCAAAGAAAGGTAACCGGCTCAAAAGTGTTTGCAAAGGATTGGTAGTTTTTGGATAGTGAGAAAGAAATCATTCGTCATCCTAATCGGAGCATGTTAAAGGTGTGAAAGTAGTCAAACGTAATACCTTTTGACCGCATCTGCATTGATAGCTGTATCAGGAACATTTCCTTCGATGTCTCCCAAATACAACACTCATTTCGGCAATTCTCTTCTTATAATGTATGGACCTTTCCAATTGGGAGCAAATTTTCCTTTGGCTTCTTCATGATGCGGGAGAATACGCCTCAGAACGAGTTACCCCACTTCAAATTTTCTAGGCTGCATTTTCTTGTTGTAGGCACGGGCCATTCTTTGTTGATATAACTGCCCGTGGCAAACTGCGGCCATCCGCTTTTCATCAATCATAGTTAACTATTCCAACCTGGTTTTGACCCATTCATCATCCTCAATCTCGGCTTCAACAATGATCCGAAGAGAGGGAATCTCAACTTCGTTTCAATTTCATTCGGACTTGGCTTAGGCCTACTGTTCCAATTCTTTATTTACTTTCTCACAAACTTTATCTTCAACACATTCTGCTTCTTGATTCATTATTTCGAGGTCTGACAGCGTTTTACGATCTGGGCATAAAGTTCGCAAGCATGTCATGTTATTAAAATCTGCATTAACAGAACTGAAAAGAGAATAAAAAAGAGTGACAAGATTTAGAAAAGAGATATTTGTTAACGATGAAATATTAATTTAACTTATTTGAAACTTTGTTTTAAAAGATAGAAGGGTTTACATCAGAAAGCAAAGTAGTGAAGTAAAACATTCAGATTACAGCCTGAAATAATCCGAACGCAGAAAAGATAGCAAGACCGGCTACCGAGACTCCCATATGACAGAGAACTTTCAGATTTGGTGCCCGTTTTTAGATTTCTTTTTTGCCGCGACAATGGCTAATGTGGCTTTGAATGCTGGATCATCAAGTCTTCAGTTGCCCTTTTGAGGATCAAACAGTCCTCTGTATCATGTCCCACTCCTCTAGGGTGGTATTCATATCTAGCATTAACCCGGTGCGCCGGTTCGGGGCTACTGGCTATAGTAGACCTAGCTTGACTAGCTTTTGGAACAAGCTCGAGTATGATTCACCAAGAGGGTTGAACTGATTCATTTTTTTTTTTTCATATCTTGATTTCTTTTTCTTTCTCTTTTTGTTATTTTTTGTCATTCTTTTCTTTCTTTTCCACTCAATTGTTTTTTGTTTTTTTTGTTTTTTTTTTCACTCAATTTGTTTATCGCTATGATCGAATCTGATAGGGATTGTCTACGTATCATGACATCGCATGAATCAGATCATTACATAGTTCAAGAGAAGATCAAGAATAGTAAATAAACTAACTCGTTTTTTTACTCATATACAAAACAGACCACGAAAGCTTCTAACAAGGAAAATATTTTTGAATTTTGATTTTTATTTTTGGGAAATATTTTGAAAGGAAAACTTCTTTAAGAATAAAGAAAATATTTTTGAAATTTGATTTATTTTTTAATTTATTTTTTATTTTTATTTTTTGGTAATTTTCGAAAGAAAGAAAATATTTTTTTTTTGGATTTTATTGTTTTGTTTTTTGTTTTTTGAGAATTTTTTAAAAGAAAGACTTCTAAAGAAGAAAAAATTTATTTTTTTTATTTTTTGAATTTTGATTTTTATTTTATTTTTTCCGAAGAAAGACTTCTAAAGAAGGAAAAAAATATATTTTTGGATTTTGATTTGATTTTCTTTTTTGAATGAAAGACTTCTAAAAAGAAAGAAAATATTTTTTTTTTGGATTTTATTGTTTTGTTTTTTGTTTTTTGAGAATTTTTTAAAAGAAAGACTTCTAAAGAAGGAAAAAAATATATTTTTGGATTTTGATTTGATTTTCTTTTTTGAATGAAAGACTTCTAAAAAGAAAGAAAATATTTTTGGTTTTAGTTTTTTTCTTGGATTTTCTAAGGAAAGAATTCTAAAGAGGGAATTAAGGAAAATGAAAATATTTTTGGATTTTGTTTTGAAAATTGGGGCCGGAACCGATGAGGTTTGCCTACGCATCTCACATCCGGTGAGAATCAGACCCGTGCAGTTCGGTCAATTTTGACACAACAGAAAAATATGACTTATTGTGAAATGACTTTTGCTTTTCTTCTTTTCAAAAATTTCGGTTGAGTTTTGGGATATTTTGAATACCGGGATTTTCAGAACCGAGTGATTTTCTCTCCTACCTCACTCTTATTTTTTCTTGATTTTCTTTCCCTATTCTAGAAGTCGGTCAACATACAAGCCGAAACAAATAAATGCACAAGTAGTACGTAAAATATATCATGATGGTATTTTATATTGGGTACACATGTCCTAGACGAATCCAACCCTTGTGTTGAGTCTCTAAAGTCAAATGCATGTGATGCAAACATACGTACCTACTAGGGATCCGACATGAGGTTATGTTATTCTAGGTTTGAACCCTGGGGTATATTGTTCGAGGCCTGGCTTATCCGAGCGGACAACTCGAGTCGGGGGAGGGGGGGACGTACCGGGAACCAAAAGGTCATCTGATTTTGTAACTGATCCGATCCTCATTCTAAATTAGGGATATAACACTCTAACATAAAAGAAGTCACGCTAGCGAGTGCTTCCCAGATAATTTAGAAGATTCAGAGAGAAGAAGGGTGTCGTAATAGTTTTATGTATAGTGCACAACAATATCAAAACGGTAAATAGTGACATTCATCACATTAGGCCCAAACATGTAAAATCAGATAATAAACAAAAGCCAAGTATAACAGTCATCTAAGCTCGAATTCTGAACCTTGAACCAGAAGTTCTGGGTTATTGTCCCCAGAATAGTCGCCGAAGCTGTCACACCTCCTTTTTCCCGAGGGATAGGGGAGTTTTTTCAATTAAAGTGACATTAATCGATATGGAATTATTTATTTATTTAAAATCGCCACTTGGGATAATTATTATGGTGTCCCAAGTCACCGGTTTATTTTAAAATCCCAAATCAAGGAGATTGACTCTATTTATGATCCGCGAACACAGAAGACCGGGTAAGAAATTCTGTTAACCTGTGAGAAGGTGTGAGGTACTCTCGAGTTCCGTGGTTTTAGCACGGTCGCTTAACAATTAATACTTGGCGTAATTATCTGATTTATTACATGTGTTTAAACCTATTGTGCATTTTGTCTTTTATCGCTTTTAATATTTATGGAATTTATTTGAACAAGTCGTGATGTCGCGCACTCGTTATTTTTATACATATTGAAAATCACGCCACGTAAAACGCACCCGCGATTTACTACATGTTTATTTTAATTATTTAAAGTTGTGGTCAAGTTGCGTGAAACACACACTTGAGTTGGGATTTACGTATCATGACTATGCCATGAGAACCGTACCCATAGTCATGATGATTTATTAATCGCATGTTCATGATTTGTTTTTCGTTACGAGTTTGAGATCTTTGTAAGGTCAAGAGCTATGGAAATCAGTTGTGAAAAATGGATCAGCTTTTGCTCTTACTAAATTGGGCCGACAGAAACTATTTTGGATCAGATAAATTAAAATTCATCGTAGTACAATTGGCCCTTTAAAATAAACTAAAAAGTAGGCCGAGTTACTAGTTCACCAAGCTACTCCATTAGTCCATTGTCCATTAGCCATTTTCAGTAGACATACTTCATTAAACAAACCCAACTCCCTTTAAATCTAATTAACACTCTTGACCCAAATATACAAAATGTGATCACCAAGACATCTTTGCTTTAACATATACAAATTATTCTATCTCAAATTTAAAGAGAGAATACGTGCCTTCCTACTACTACACATGACTTTAGATTCATATAAATCAAAAATAAATATACCTTTATTCCTAAAATACTCAACAATCAGACCAACTGATAATGAAAATTAAAACACTAAGTAATCACGAAAAATAACTAAACACGGAATATTATGATAAAAATTCATGCCAAATAAAGTCAATAAAGAACTACAATTCAAAGAGATATGACTGGAGCATGGCAATAAACATTAATGAAATGGAAAAGAAACGGACCTTTGAGGAGAAAAACTTTCTTCACCGTATAGAAAAAAATAAATCTCCATGTTTGAATTACAGAAGGAAAGTGCCGGCTACAACTCGAAGGAGAATATGACGTAGAACGGAGTTCGAACAGCCTCGACGGAACCGAATTCGAATGACTGAGCACCTCGCTGAAAATGGACCTCGAACAAGACCTCTTAAACCTCACGCAAACGGGAGAATGAGGTTGGGACTTGGCTCGACTTTTCTGGGTTTCAGGGTGGTTTTTGGGTGGTGAAGCTACTGGTTTTTTCGAAAGAAAGACGAAAAAAGAATGACACGAGTAAAAATTCTCTTATCCTAGAAGAAGAAAATAAATTTCTCTCAATTCCCTCATCCCTCTTTTTTTCTCCTTCTCTCTCTATCTTTTTCCCCCCTCATATTTCTCTTCTATTTATAGAAATATTTTCGGAATATTTTCAGATTTTTTGTTTATTATTTTATTATTTTTTAATTAAAAAAAATTTCCACTTCCCATTTTTCTTATTTTTAAAAACAAAAAAAAATTCTCCACTTTCCTTTACTTTTATTTTTTAATTTCTCACTTTTTTACTTTTATTATATTTAAATTCTCACTTTTTTTACTTTTTTTTTTATTTTTATTTTCCACTTATTTTATTTTTCTTTTTTTTAATTTCCACTCTCTTTTACCTTTTTTAAAAAAAATTTCAGCTAACTTTACTTTTATTTTTTAATTCCAACTTTCTTTTACTTTTCATTTTTTAAATTTCCACATTCTTTTACTTTTATTTTTTTTAATTATTCACTTTCTTTTACTTTTTATCAAATAATTTCTACCTACTTTTACTTTTAATTTTTAATTTCATAATTATACTTTTCCTATTCTTTTATTCAAATCCGAAATTTAAAAAAAATATTTATTTTTTTCGGGTTATTTAATTTATTTTATTTTAAAATAAAGATAAAAATTAAAATAAAAATAATATTAATAGTAATAATTGACCTTTTAAATTATTTTTAATTTTTACCCTATATATAAAAATATTTCACAAAGCTAAAAAAATATATATTAATTTTCTAAAAATATTTACACAGTAGAAAATGATAAAAATTCAAATATAGTCATAAATTAGGTGCTCACATACAATAACGACAATCACCTTAAAAATAGGCATGTCCGGCCGTTTAATAACGAAAATAATATCAATTAGCGTGATACACTCCTAATATAACTCAACAAAATCAATTCTAACATGCCTCACTATCAACCCAATTAATTATAATGATTTTTTAGTTGTATATAACTGTTGTATTTAGTGTGTTTCAATTTTGTTTACTGTTGCATTCATTAGATTCAATATTTGTATTTACTGTATTCGCTATTTTATATGCAGTGTATTCAAATGTATTTGTATTAACAATATTTTAGTTATTCTTAATACATGTTATTACTGCTGTATTCAGTATATTTCATTGGTTGTATTCATTATATTTTTATTTGTATTCAGTGTATTTTATTATATTTCACTGTATTTTAAAATTAAATGCATTCCCTTTTTATATTATGTTCTATTTTAATGTTTGTATTCAGTGTATTTTAATATTTATATCATGTATTCATACATACTGTATGTACAATATGCATGAATACATATGTATTCAGCTGTATTAAAAAAATACAGATCTTTGAAATACATAAATACAAATAAAAAAATATATTTATATAAAAATACAATGTATTTTAGTGAATTTATATAGAATACAATATATTNGCGGGAGAATGAGGTTGGGACTTGGCTCGGCTTTTCTGGGTTTCAGGGTGGGTTTTGGGTGGTGAAGCTACTGATTATTTCGAAAGAAAGACGAAAAAAGAATGACACGAGTAGAAATTCCCTTATCCTAGAAGAAGAAAATAAATTTCTCTCAATTCCCTCATCCCTCTTTTTTTCTCCTTCTCTCTCTATCTTTTTTCCCCTCACATTTCTCTTCTATTTATAGAAATGTTTTCGGAATATTTTCAGATTTTTTGTTTATTATTTTATTATTTTATTATTT
This sequence comes from Nicotiana otophora, assembly GCA_000715115.1. Taxonomy (NCBI): domain Eukaryota; kingdom Viridiplantae; phylum Streptophyta; class Magnoliopsida; order Solanales; family Solanaceae; genus Nicotiana; species Nicotiana otophora. The sequence goes on from AWOL01S0154098.1 coordinate 23,266, forward strand.
TTAATTAAAAAATATTTCCACTTCCCATTTTTTTTCTTTTTTTAAAAACAAATAATTCTCCACTTTCCTTTACTTTTATTTTTTAATTTCTCACTTTTTTACTTTTATTATATTTAAATTCTCACTTTGTTTACTTTTTTTTATTTTTATTTTCCACTTATTTATTGTTTTGTTTAATTTCCACTCTCTTTTACTTTTTTTAAAAAACATTTCAGCTACCTTTACTTTTATTATTTAATTCCAACTTTCTTTTACTTTTTATTTTTAAAATTTTCACATTCTTTTACTTTTATTTTGTTTAATTATTCACTTTTTTTTACTTTTTATCAAATAATTTCTACCTACTTTTACGTTTACTGTTTAATTTCATAATTCTACTTTTCCTATTCTTTTATTCAAATCCGAAATTTTAAAAATATATTTATTATTTAAAACAAAGATAAAAATTAAAATAAAAATAATATTAATAGTAATAATTGACCTTTTAAATTATTTTTAATTTTTACCCTATATATAATAAAATTTCACAAAGCTAAAAAAATATATATTAAATTTCTAAAAATATTTACACAGTAGAAGATGATAAAAATTCAAATATAGTCATAAATTAGGTGCTCACATACAATAACTACAATCACCTTAAAAATAGGCATGTCCAGCCGTTTAATAACGGAAATAATATCAATTAGCGTGATACACTCCTAATATAACTCAACAAAATTAATTCTAACATGCCTCACTATCAACCCAATTAATTATAATAATTTTGTAGTTATATATAACTGTTGTATTTAGTGTGTTTCAATTTTTTTAACTGTTGCATTCATTAGATTCAATGTTTGTATTTACTGTATTCGCTATTTTATATGAAGTGTATTCAAATGTATTTGTATTAACAATATTTTAGTTATTCTTAATACATGTTATTACTGCTGTATTCAGTATATTTCACTGGTTGTATTCATTATATTTTTATTTGTATTCAGTGTATTTTATTATATTTTACTGTATTTTAAAATTAAATGCATTCCCTTTTTATATTATGTTATATTTTAATATTTATATTCAGTGTATTTCAATATTTATATTATATATTCATGCATACTGTATGTACAATATGCATGAATACATGTGTATTCAGCTGTATTAAAAAAATACAGATCTTTGAAATACATAAATACAAACAAAAAAATATATTTATATAAAAATACAATGTATTTTAGTGAATTTATATAGAATACAATATATTTGTATCATTGTATGTGACTAAATAGCAAAGAAGAGAAGAAAGTTCGCCGGCGATGGCGTTTTCCGGCCAAGAAGAAAAAAGTTCGTCGGATCCGTACAACAAATTTATGATAAGAGTTCATCACATTGCTTCTTTCCGTTCGAAAAATTCACTATTTTCTGTTTCCTGGCTACCTTCTACTCTATTCTAATGTCTCGTCGGCCATCAATACTGGGGCTTGTATCTTGAGATGCTCGAAGAGAGAGAAATTCTTCTTTCTCGTTGGCCATCAATACTAGGGCTTGAGTTGCTCGAAGAGAGAGAGAAGGAAGAGAGAGAAAGAAGAAAAAATTTGAGAGTGAATCTTGTGTTAATTGAAAGAAAAAGAAAGAAAAATCATAAATTGCGTATTGCCTCAATGGTAGTATATACCATAAATACCTATATTGTTATGAAATATAAAATGTAGCTATAGAAAATAATATTTTTTAAAATAATTTTGGTTTATAATAAATATTGTGTATACTTTGCTATAGGAGGTAAAATTTCATTTCATAAACGGGAAAATGACATATAGCCACTTTCAAAATAATAGTTAACAATATATATATATATATTTTCTGTCACGAACTATAAGTTAGCTTTCCCGTCATAAACTGGATCATATATATAATGAAGTTACGTAAATCCAAGGGAAAAAAAAAAAAACGACATTTATTTCTTTTGCTTATCAAAATGAAAAAAAGTTGTCTTGATTCTGACGAAAAATTAACCAGGAATAAACGCCAAGCTATTTATTATAAAACACATTATATAAGCAATCTTATATCCCAATAAGTTAATTCCAAAAACTAACCATTAGGAGGACCAATGAAATTGCAAAACTTGTTTACNGACGACGACATTTATTTCTTTTGCTTATCAAAATGAAAAAAAGTTGTCTTGATTCTGACGAAAAATTAACCAGGAATAAACGCCAAGCTATTTATTATAAAACACATTATATAAGCAATCTTATATCCCCAATAAGTTAATTCCAAAAACTAACCATTAGGAGGACCAATGAAATTGCAAAACTTGTTTA
>AWOL01S0154276.1:6344-17054 GCA_000715115.1 Nicotiana otophora
GTATACTATAGTTGTTCTCCACAATGTCATATTAAGTTTTCACTTACAATGGAGTACGATACATTGGTATCGTTGTTATGTAAAAATATCGGTGTGAGCAAACATTCGGTGAATATTAAAGTAACCGAAAGATATATGTATTCTGTTACTTCACAAGGGGTTGTTTGTTATGCTGAGTTTAACATCGAAGACGATGAAACTTTGAGAGATTTTTTGAGGACTCCGGATGAACATCGGGAATATCTGTGATAAAAATGTTGGAAATATACGTCAAGGCTGAAGACGTTCGCAATAATAAGGTTCCGCAAAGTAGGGATATCCCTTAATCACTGGGTGGTTATTTTGGAGCAGTTTTAGCCGAACAGGTTCCGGGTGAAAGAGTTTGGCCTGATCTAAACTTATCTCCACGGGCGAATGAGGAGCGAGGAAATAATTTCTCCCCTAGTTTACATAATCCACAAGCCGAGTGGTAAACTCCAATTTTTCTTTGTGTTACGATGTTTATTTTTATGTAATGAATTAGTATTAACACTCATATATTTCACAGGGGGTACCAGCTAGATATGAATTTTATAAGTTATGAATCAACGCCTAGTTGAAATATGCCTAGTTTTGGTGTGTTGGATCATGGTGGTCCATCCGGGAGTCATCATCAACAGGATAATGTCCATCATGGGATATCAACACATTATGATTTGTAAGTGAAGTGATAAAGTTATATGTAAAGTTTGGATCAATTTGAGAAACTCATTATTTTATTGGTTGTGTAGTGAAAACGAGCAACTTGAAGGTCCTATCCTTACTCAATTGCCGGAAGACGACATATTTAATCGAGATCTGGCAGATGCGCAGAGTCAGGAAGAGAATAGTGATTATGACAATAATGCTGATGAGTCTGGAGATGACACACCCTTCCCTGATGAGGGTGATGATGATGAGGAAGATAATGCTGAACATGATTTGGCGAAGGAGCATGCTCCACCTCCGTTAGACCAAGAGTGTACGAGTCCCACGTGCCGTTTCATTCAAGGGAGATTCCCTACCTTGATCATTTGCCAAGTATGTCGGATGTGGATGCCCTCACAAGGGATCTTGATGAAATTCGGACAGCAATGTGGGATGAATCTAGAGCAACGGTGCTGTCAAAGGGCATGCTTTTTGCTGATAAAGCGCGCCTAAGCAGGGCGGTGCGAATGTACAACATAAAAAGTGTTGTGAGATCATGGTTCATGAGTTATCTACGGATGTATACAAGGTTATTTGTCGTAGATGGTTTACGGGTTATAATTGGATGCTGCGTGCGAGGAAGCTGGAAATAAATATGTGGGTTGTGGGTAAATACATTGGCACCCACAATTGTGAAATGGACACATTTAGTGAGAATCATTTTAACTTGAATGTTGACTTGATTTTTCTTGTCTTGATTCCACACATTGAAGCGTCCATAAGGTACAAGATCAAAGAGTGTATAACATCTATCCACCAGGTATATGGGTGTACTATTACCAAAAAAAGGCATTTCTCGGGCGCAAACGTGCGCTTGAAATTGTTTATGGTAACTGGGATAAGTCCTTTGCATCTCTACCAGGTTCATGGCCGCATTGCAACACTTTAACCCTGGGACTGTTGTTGAATGGAAGCTTGAGCGGAGTCCGGGAATAGCAGAACACATATTTAAACAGCCATTGATGGTTTTGTGCATTGTCGGCCGGTAATATCCATAGACGTCACTCATGTGTATGGAAAGTATGATATTAAGTTGTTGATCGACGTTGCAGTAAATGCTAATGGAAGTATATTTTCCCTAGCATTTTCTATTTGTGCCAATAAAAGTCAAGAGACGTGGACATTATTTTTGAACCACTTGAAGGAGCACGTTGTCAGAAAACGTTCAGGTATTTGTCTAATATCTGATCGTCATGGTGGTATTTTAAGTTCTGTATAGAATTTACGTGCATGGCAGGAACCATATACCTACCATCGTTACTGTGTGAGGCACCTGAAGGCCAACTTCCAGAGGGCTTGCATGATTTAATGTGGATGGCTGCAACAGATCACCAAGAGTGTAAATTCAGGAGGAGAATGGAATTGATCAGGCAGGAAGACCAATGAGCCTATACTTAGTTGATGCGACATGAGCTTGACAAATGGACTTTGCATGCAGATGGTGCAGAAGATGGGAAATTCTGACTACAAATGTGTCAGAGTCTTTCAATGGGTTATTGAAGTCTGCACGTGGATTACCTGTTACTGCCATGGTGTGGATATCATTTAAGCAGATAGCGGAGAGGTTTGTTGAAAGGTCTAGAAGTGCATCCTCATTAATGGAAAGGGGTGTTGAATTCATGCCAATACCAATGAAAAGATTTGAGAAATATAAGAAGCGAGCACAGTGGCATTCATTTTTGTAGTATTGCAATGAGCGAAATATTTTTGAATTTCGCACCACTATCCATCATAACCGGGGGAATAATACACACATTGTTAATGAAACCAGAAGGTTATGCTCCTGTGGAAAATAGTCCATCTATCACATGCCGTGCTCGCATGCCTTGAAGTGCTTTCAACATGCAGGTTTCACGACAACGAGGTATGTTGATAAAGAATATAATGTTGCTGTATACTTAAACACCTATAGTGGACAGTTGCAGCCAGTGGGTGGTGAGCATTATTGGCCGCTGGAACCATTTAAAATGGTATGTAACAAGGAGTATGTGCGTCAACGATAAGTGCAGAAAAGAACGCGTATATGGAACCAAATGGATGTTGATGATACCATTTATGCGTGTAAATGTGGCATATGTTCCCAAACAGGACACGACCGTCGAAAATGTCCTTCAGCTGGTTTGGGTAGCGGTGGTAATTCAGCTCTCGGTGGAAGTTCATCCAATGTGTCCAATTATCAAGGATACACGTAGTGTTTTGTTGCACTAATTTATTGTAATAAATGTATGTAAATGTTCAGCTTGCAAAATGTATGAAATAAAATTATTATTCCAATGGGGTTAAATCTAATTGATATTTAGCATTAATACTTCAGTACAACAATTTAACATACACCCTAAGAAAAAAAAATAATAGTCATTCGCCATTATCGTCGTTGTCTGGCACGATTTCAATGTCACTGTCTTCATCTTCTTCGTCAACATCGTGTATGCACCCTTCGGGACCGAGGGCATCATAATCTAGGCCCCAATTGACACATATTTCTCGTATTTCATCGCTATCATCAATAAGACCACTTGCTTGATTTCTACAACAATATGGGACTCCAACGTCCAATGCCTATGGTAGAAACTTAGGTAGTCCCTCCCATTCGACAAATGTTGGGAATACAGGATAATTATTGTCTCTATGCAATTTTTTATTTTCGAATAAATCCCAGTACCGATCCTCCGTTCCTCCCAGGTAGTTAAGATCATCCATTGCATGATGAACAACTAGTGTCTTTTCCATCTCTAGAATCTCCTTCATCAAATGTCGAATCACTTCTGGTTCATCTTTGTGTGTGTTTGTTAGGAAGGTTGCAGACAGTGCTTGTGGCACAACAAGCCCATGCCAGTGACATAGTACTTCATAATCACATCGTTTTGAATAAAGGGGAACCCATTGTAGTTTTTCGCCCCAAATTCGCATACCTTCAGGCTTTATAGAATGCGCTTTGCCCTCAATAATGTGCCCCTGCAAATTTAAGATCACTGTGTATATTAATAGGCTTATTTTTCAGGGGACGCCGAACACCTTACCACTTGTCATCAACCAAGTCAGTATAGCAACCTAGCATAGTTTTTTCAAGGTAGGGATCGATAATGTTAAGACGTGTTCCATGGGGATCTGTTGAACTACCTTCACCCTTCTGCCTCTTTTTGAACCACTTATTAAATATTAGTGGCATTTTTAAATGGATGTTGTAATGTTTCTTCAAATGGTCTTTGAATACATATGTCTTGGTTCAGTTTAAGAAGCTGTCTTATACCCCAAATAATCATTATCATGCGAAGCATAGCGCGCCACCAATATGCGTTATGTGTATTGTCTTGTCGACCTGAAAAAGCTGTCGTTCTAAAAAAGCTGTATTGTAACCTAAAGAATCATTTTCACGCGAAATATAGCGCCTACCAATGTGCATTATGTGTATTGTCTTGTCGACCTGAAAAAGCTGCCGTTCTGGAAAAGCTGTATTGTACCCTAAAGAATCATTATCACGCGAAACATAGCTCGCTACCAATATGCGTTATGCGTATTGTCTTGTCGACCTGAAAAAACTGCCGTTCTGGAAAAGCTGTATTGTACCCTAAAGAATCATTATCACGCGAAACATAGCGCGCCGCAAATATACGTTATGTGTATTGTCTTGTCGACCTGAAAAAGCTGCCATTCTGAAAAAGTTGTCTTGTACCCTAAAGAATCATTATCACGCGAAATATAGTGCGCCACCAATATGCGTTATGTGTTTTATCTTGCCTATAAAAGCCTAGCGCATTTTAGTTATTATTTGCGCTTTAATTTCTTGCATTAAGAAATGTCTGGACGCAATGAAGTACCAAGGTGTTATTATGGAAAACGTGCGATTTTGAAGCCATGTTGGTCAAATAGTAATGTAGGGCGCAGACGCTGGATCTGTCAACAACTTGTAAGTTATTGTTTTGGAAAAAATATTTGTTAATATTTTTTATATAACATGTTAATTAATAGTGTTGTGTTATAATCCCAATTGTTAGGACGAAAATCAATGTAGATTTGAAGAATGGTATGATGAACCCATTAACCAGGAATACTACAAATTATGTTTGCAGTATGTTTGGAATATGACCGGTGAATACGAACTCCAGATCTTTAAACTACAACAACAACTTGCGACAGTGAAGGAGAAACGAAAAGATGCAGAAGAAGAAAAAAATAGGTTGGAAGAGAAATTTAAGTGGTTGAAGCACAGAATAATGGGCGATAGTGACTAAACAAATACATGGATGTGTTGAGTGTAGTATTTTATCTTTATGTTTTACGTGTCATGTATTTTCATTAATTGTACCGAATTTAAATTATGTTAAGTTGTCGTTTATGTTTTTGTATTGTAGTATTAAACTAATAAATAACCCGAGAAATAAAAACATATGTGCAAATAATATAAAACATAAATAATGTTGCTATTATATACTGAATATCATATGTACAGATAATAAAAAATGTCAATGTGTCCCACAACCGGTATACTTTAAAGCATTGGCTGGCCTGAGGTACATCCCATCCCGTCCGGCTACACTATCACGATCATCCTCATCACGTCGCCTTTTTATCGGAGGATGCGCTGCAGCATGATCGTCGATAAGGCTGGCAGGCTCGGTAGAAGGGGTCGTCGGTCCAACAGTAACCTACATAATAATAAGATATTTTAGTATATAAAATATATATTATTAATGTACGTGTTAGCTAAAAAAATTTTAATGGTCTTACCATGGTCTCGACGGGCTCCTGAATATAATCATCCGTCTCATACATGTTAGTATCGCACAAAGTGACCTCCGTGACGGGCGGGGATGATGACTTTAAAAAGCAAAACGCTTTATATATTGATTACTAATCAATGAAATAAAAACAAACATAAATAATAGTAATACAAACAAACCTGCGCCTGTGAAAGATCCTCAGCATCCCTCGATGATGACCCATAACTCAGTCGGCGCCCACTATGCACATCTCATGTCGGACGATCATCAGCAACCGTCGATGGCTCTAGGGGACTAGGAAAATACTGATCCCACTCCTGTCGCGTAATGGACGTGCTCGCGATCAATAATGGAGCTGACAGGGTCACCTGCAAAGTCCCTGGCGTCAGCTGAAGGCTGAATGACGGCATATCATGAGGAGCATCGTCTGGCTTAGGGTGGTCACCCGGCTGATCAACTCCAAAATCCTTAACAGGTGGATCAACACCCTCTTGCTGGGGACCACGTCCTCGCCGACCCCCACGACCTCGTGGGACACCTCTCCCTCTCTGGGCACGCCTGCCACATCGACCACGTTCAGGCTCTACTGCTGGCCCACGATGGTACTGCTCCGGCGGCAGATAATCAGCCTCGTGTCCTAAGCGCTCGTCATCTCGGGCTCGCCTCAATATTCCGGAAGCCAGATCTGTAACCTGGAGGCCATACTCGTGCAAAGCTGCCGCTCCCTCGCCAGTATGCTGCTGCATCTACAGCCCCAACTGGTAGAGCAGATGTAAGCCAATAGCCTGCACAATTTGTAAAATATTAATTACGGAATGCTAGGTTAACGTTATAAGTAAGTATAACAGATAACATACCAGTGCCTCATGCCTCCCAGTGTATGGAATGTACTGACCACCAGCGCGATGAACGGGATTCCTGACGAAAAGTCAGGTAATGCTGCGGTACCAGCCCATATACTCATGCTCACCATCCGTATGCTCAGGTTGAGGGGGGTGGCGGAATCAGGTCATACCGACGGTCCCAAATCTCAATTTGTGCCTCTAGCCAGGCCACGTATGTCTGGTCAATCCTGGAATGATCATCCCCATGTGTCCTAAGCCAAGTGGGTGGAGTAGGTACAAACTGCGGTTGACCAAACTGGCAAAGGACTCGCTCGGTGGGATGATGCTCGACACTATCGAAACATATTAATGGGACGGAAGAGCTCCACATAAGTCGGCTGCTAGAGCAATAATCGGGCAAACCAGCTTTTAGCTCGTCGCTGCATGGCCTCCATATGAAACTATTAAGTAAAAATAGGAATCGTGAGTAAACACAACACATATAAAGCCAGGCCAAGTAAACTTAAGTATACATGTACCTGCGCGCCCTCCAGCAAATCCAACAAATCCCTGCAATAGGGAAGATTATGTCGAGCCTCGACCTCGCGTCCGTAGCCTTGCCTATCAACCCACCTCCTAGCTAAAGGGAGAAATGGTAGAGGTGGTGCATCCAAAGCGATGGGTGGTAGAGGTGGCTCATCCGGAGCGATGAGTGGTAGAGGTGGCTGCAACTGCAGGAACCGCTCCCAGGCCCAAACCTAATATACAATGTGAACGTAAAATTTAAGGTATATTTTTACTATGTATGTTATAATCATGAAAATAATTGACTATGTTTTCACCTGCAGCAGCAGCAAAAATCCGGCAATGTCTCGCTGGGTAGCCATGCTCGCCCGACACATCTGCCTATACAAGTAACCTAGAACAGCTGTAACCAGGTAAATCATCTAGCCGCTCAAGATGATGAAGAAATCTCAAGCTGACTAGGTTTCCCGAAGTGTTCGGGAACAATACCCCACCAAACACAAGCAACATCAACAATCTCGTGTACCGGTCGATATGAAGATCTGGTGTATCATCTGTAATGTCCGCATCCATCGCCTCTAGATGCAGCCAGACGGGCGTCAACTGCAAACAACTGGCCCCACTCAATGCAGCCTCCTCCGCTGGCTGGAAACCGGTGAGCCGCTGCAACATATCCAGGTACTACAATCCCGTATATTCTCTGAGAGCATGCGGGTAAGCTACAAGATGTCCATCAATCGGCAACCCATACAGAACCTCCATGTCCTGAAGTGTGATAGTAGCCTCGCCAATGGGTAAATGAAACGTGTGCGTCTCCGATCGCCACCGCTCTATCAAAGCCGTGATCAACGACCAGTCCAACTGCAACCGACCGATCTCTACGATCCTACAGAAACCCGTATCCTGAAGGCGTCTGACTATACGGGGATAGAGTGGGTGGGCCCTAAGAAAGTCCCACATATCGTCTACCCGTCTAGCGTGGAATGTTTGGGCCAAACACTGCCCCTCCCATATGTACGAAGACCTATGCTCGGCCTATAACAACAGTAGCTCTAGCGATGCAGGTCCGGGATGCACAGGCGGAACCTCCATGACGACTACTGTAAATTGAACAATATTAATTAAAGTATTTTTCTTTTTCATTGCTTAACATCTTTAAATATATTGCAATATCTTTAATATTAAAATTTATTCGATATTTTTACCATATTGTTAATTAGGTTACATTCGATAATTTTATATGTTACTTTAATATTTTATATGTTTGTTTATTATTTTATATGTTTGTTTCTTATTTTATATGTTAGTTTATTATTTTATATGTTAGTTTATTATTTTATACTTAGTTTGACAAATATTATTGTTTTCTAATGTTATTTTCTTACGTTTGTTGACTAGAAATCGAGAGAGGTTGTGTTTGAACTATCAACTTTTTCAGATATTTTTGGGTTTAACAGATAATTAAATGATTAATTTCAATAGCTACAAAGATACTACGCTAAAGGGCACTATATTTTACTACGCTAAAAGGGCACTACATTACAAATACGAGCATTACATTAAAATTACGGGCACAAGATACCACTACAGGGAATTAAAGTCATATATTCATTTATGTACAACAACATCTAAATAAGATTAATTATTCCTAAAATAATAATTTATCTATTATGCTAATCTTTTAACAAATAACTAATCTAAACCGGATAAAAATAACAAATTAATTTAATCACAAAAAATATAAACCAAAGTAAAAATTAACTAATTAACATTTTTTAACAACTAATAACAATTTCACTATTTTACTAATTATTTTATCACACTAATAATATAATCCGAATAAAAAATAACAAATTAATTAAATTGCAAAACAATCACGAAATAACATAGAATACAGTAAAAATAACTAATAGGCATTTTTTATACATGAGTTTTAACAAAATATAANGAGTTTTAATAAAATATAAGTCGAAATACCTCGATTTAAATTTTTTGAAAAGTTGAAGATTTGGTGATTTGGAGCCGAAACAAGCAACTCACTACGAGATAATGCCTTAGATACGATGTGAGACCGAGAATAAACACTTTTTGTTGGACCGGTGGGCTCCACCCGAGTTTTTTTCGTTAAAAATTGNTTTATGTAGGTATAGCGCCCTTATTTACTGCGCTAAATTATAGCGCGGTAAAGAATAAGAGCGATGTACCTTCCCGCCCATTTAAGTTCAAATATAACGCGATATTTCACCGCGCTATAACTTAATGGACAAACGACGATTAAGGTATAGCGCGGTGAAATACCGCGCTATACATATTATGATCGCCAGTTTTTTTTTCATATATTTTGATTCTTTGAGTTAAAAATAATCATATTTTGATTTTGGATCCCTGATATACTCGTCTTAGTCAAAGTCAAAGTCGTCATCGTAGAGTCAGTTCCTAACTTGCCTCCAACTTATAGCCCTATTTAACGCACAAGTACAGACCATGGCAAACTGGCAACGTAAAGAATTGACTAAATATAGGCCTCAAAATCCCTAATAGCAATAGGGGAGAGATGGAAGCACATGGGAAAGTTTTTGGACAAAGTTGGACTGCAGTTTAAGGTTGTAACTATTAAATTAAAACTATAATCTTCTATTATTAATAGACTATATTTTAGACGCACCCTATTTTTATACGTGGAACAAAATAGGATAGTGACTCTCTAGGATTTTTCATTAATGAATGTCAAAATATATAAAAATAAACTTATGAACAAACCAAGAGGAATCATTATATGATATATATACATGGAATAGAATATTTCACCTAACTAAATAGTGTAATTTTCCGACGAAAAAGTGTCAGATTGACACCCCTTAGAACTTGGCCCTAGAAGATTTGTGTCCTATCTTTCATTGCGTAATCTTGGTTTTGTGAAATAAGTTTAAATTCTAAGAACTAACTCCATCAAATTTCATATATCAAATATAATATGACAACCTTTAAAATAGAGTAAGAACTTATTTAATTCCTCCAAAATTTACGCTTTCATAGGAGGAAAAAACAACTGGAAAAGAGGGGCAAGAAATTAAGAGAATAAAAAAGAGTTAGTTGTCCTTTGTTAGATTTCCCGATCTTTTTGCTAGCATTGAAAATATTCAACCATTAAAAAGTCTAAAAATAGAACAAACCCAATGTTTGTTTATATATACTTCCACTCGTTTTCACCTAACCCTTTCCCTTTCCCCTTAATCAAACATGNTGGCAAACTGGCAACGTAAAGAATTGACTAAATATAGGCCTCAAAATCCCTAATAGCAATAGGGGAGAGATGGAAGCACATGGGAAAGTTTTTGGACAAAGTTGGACTGCAGTTTAAGGTTGTAACTATTAAATTAAAACTATAATCTTCTATTATTAATAGACTATATTTTAGACGCACCCTATTTTTATACGTGGAACAAAATAGGATAGTGACTCTCTAGGATTTTTCATTAATGAATGTCAAAATATATAAAAATAAACTTATGAACAAACCAAGAGGAATCATTATATGATATATATACATGGAATAGAATATTTCACCTAACTAAATAGTGTAATTTTCCGACGAAAAAGTGTCAGATTGACACCCCTTAGAACTTGGCCCTAGAAGATTTGTGTCCTATCTTTCATTGCGTAATCTTGGTTTTGTGAAATAAGTTTAAATTCTAAGAACTAACTCCATCAAATTTCATATATCAAATATAATATGACAACCTTTAAAATAGAGTAAGAACTTATTTAATTCCTCCAAAATTTACGCTTTCATAGGAGGAAAAAACAACTGGAAAAGAGGGGCAAGAAATTAAGAGAATAAAAAAGAGTTAGTTGTCCTTTGTTAGATTTCCCGATCTTTTTGCTAGCATTGAAAATATTCAACCATTAAAAAG
>AWOL01S0154278.1:0-12410 GCA_000715115.1 Nicotiana otophora
TGTGACGGCCTTGTAAGTAGATGCCTCGACCCATTTGGTGAAATAGTCGATGGCTACCAAAATAAAATGATGTCCGTTTGACGTTGCAGGCTCTATGGGTCCTATCACGCTCATGCCCCAGGCGGCGAAAGGCTAGGGCGAACCCATTACATTTAATGCATTTGGTAGATTCCGGATGAAATCTCTGTGGATCTGGCACTGGTGACACTTCTGCACATAGCGGATACTGTCACTTTCCATAGTCATCCAAAAGTATCCAGCTCTCAAACTCTTCTTTTGCTAACATGAACCCGTTCATGTGTGGTCCGCACATCCCCGCATGTATTTCTTCCAACAGTCTGGTTGCTTCGGCAGCATCTACATATCTCAGCAAACCTAAGTCTTGGGTCCTCCTGTACAAGACTTCCCCGTTGAGGAAAACGTGGTTTGCCAACCTCCTAAGGATTCGCTTGTGACCATTAGTAGCATTTTCTGGGTACTCTTGGGTCACAAGGAACTTCTTGATGTCGTGATACCAAGGTTTACCATCTAGTTCTTCATTCATATGGAAGCAATAGGCATGTTGATCCATGATATTTTCTGGATGGGGTTGATGTAGTTCTTGTCTGGACGCTGAATTATAGATGATAAGGTCGCAAGGGCGTCAACGAACTCATTCTGAATTCTAGGGACGTGCTTGAACTCAATCTTTGTGAACTTCTTACACAACTCCTTCATGCGGTGCAGGTATGGTAGTATCTTGACATTTTTAGTTGACCATTCTTCTTGGACTTGGTGGATTGTCAAATTGGAATCTCCTATGATCAAAAGTTCTTCGATGTTCATGTCGATCGCCATTCTGATTCCAAGGATACATGCCTCGTATTCAGCCATATTATTGGTACAAGGGAATCTTTTCTTTGCCGATGATGGATAGTGTTATCCAGATTCTGTAATCAGGACTGCCCCAATCCCGACTCCTTTTAAGTTTGCTACTCCATCGAAAAATATCCTCCACCCAAAGTATAATTCTGCAATATCTTCCCCGGTAAATAGTACCTCTTCATCGGGGAATTATGTGGTAAGTGGTTCGTAATCCCCATCCACTGGATTCTCGGCGAGATGGTCGACTAAAGCTTGTTTTTTGATAGCCTTCTGAGTTATGTACACAATGTCAAATTCGTTAAGGAGAATTTGTTATTTAGCTAGCTTTTTGGTAGGCATTGGCTTTTGAAAAATATACTTGAGCGGGTCGAGCCGAGATATCAAATGCGTGGTGTATGCAAGCATGTAATGCCTTAGCTTCTGAGCGATCCAAGTCAGAGAACAACAAGCGCATTCTATCAAAGTATACTTGGCCTCACATGGTGTGAACTTCTTGCTTAAGTAGTAGATGACCTGCTCCTTTCTCCCAGTTTCATCGCATTGCCCCAACACACAGCCGAAGGCATTGTCCAATACTGACAAATAGAACAACAATGGTTTCCCTGGTTCTGGGGGAACCAGCACTGACGGGTTTGAAAGATACTCTTTGATTCTGTCGAAGGCTTTCTAGCACTCCTCCATCCATTTCGTGGTAACATCCTTCTTTAGCAGCTTAAAAATAGGTTCATAGATTAATGTGGACTGGGCTGTGAAATGACTGGTGTAATTCAATTTTCCCAAGAAACTCATGACATCTTTCTTGCTCTTTGGCGGCTGGTAATTCCTGGATCGCCTTGATTTTTGATGGGTCCAGTTCTATCCCATTCCTGCTTATAATAAAACCCAATAGTTTTCCTGCGAGGACTCCGAACGCGCACTTTGCTGGATTTAACTTCAAATTGTACCTTCGCAGGCGTTCGAAAACTTTCCTTAAGTCGTCCAAGTGCTCTGAACTCTTTTGTGATTTTATGATGACATCATCCACATATAATTTGATCTCCTTATGAATCATGTCGTGAAAAAGGGTCGTCATGGCCCTCATGTAGGTGGCGTCGGTGTTCTTGAGATCGAATGGCATAACCCTATAACAATAGACTCCACAAAGTGTGGTGAAAGCTGTCTTCTCTGCGTCTTCCTCATGCATTAAGATTTGGTGGTATCCAGTGAAACAATCCATAAACGACTGCAGTTCATGCTTATCGATAAGAATGTGGATATTTGGCAAGGGAAAATCGTCCTTTGGACTAACTTTGTTAATATTTCGGTAATCCACACATATTCTTATCTTTTCTTTCTTTTTGGGCATTGGGATGATGTTTGCCAACTAACTTTGATAGTTAGTGACCCTTACCACATTTTCTTCTATTTGTTTGGTCACCTCTTCCTTTATCCTTAGACTTAAATCAGGTTTGAACTTCCTGGGCTTCTGCTTGACCGTCCGTCTGGTAGGGTTAATGGGTATTCGAAGCGAGACAATGTCAGTGCTTAATCACGGCATGTCATCATAGAACCACACGAACACGTCGACGTACTGTCGGAGGAGCTCAATTCCTGCTCGGTTTCTAGGTGAATGATGATTCTGGTTTCTTTCACGTCTTCTTCGCTTCCAAGATTGACTACTTCCATTTCTTAGAGGTTTGGCTTCTTTTGACTCTCCAGTTGTTCGATCTCCTGTGGGATATTTTCTGGCATCATACTCTCGTCATATTCCTCGTAATCCGGATCGTTGCGCTTAGCGATTTTGTTACATATCATAATCGCGGAATGCGGTTTTTTATTGGTTAGATTACGGAAAATAAAGCTATGTATAAATAAAGCAGTAAAAATATAATTGCAATATTTAGGAAAAGATTCTTTTTATTTTATCAAAAGGGGAACGTCTTAAGCATTCACAAGAGGTAAATGACAAAAAGGTACAGGCAAGGTACATGCCTCAATTGACCGTGTTTTTTCAAAAGAAAACTTTTACAGTTCCATACTACCAAGACTCCGGGCGAACCAAAGATGGACTGTCTGTCCAATTTTGCAGCTCTTCCCCTGTTTCGGCATCCTTGATAGTCGATGTATTGATGTCATTTCCTTCACAACATTCTTCAATCATATTCACGAATAACTTCCTCATCTCGTCAATGATATCATCTTCAGGTGTTGAACTCTGTCCCGAACTTGCAACATGCTCTGGCACAAAACCCTTTTTCTTGTAGCTAACAGTGCGAGTTTTCCCTTCCGAAGGCTGATATCCTATGCCATCCCTTCCTTTCTGCCCATTGTGCTCAATTGGCTCTATGATCCCATCTGACTTGGCTTCCAACACTGTTCCTGGCCTATATGTATATTTCATCATCTCCCTCATGGCCATCTTGGATCTGTACGGTGATTGCATTCCCGGATTATGTTCAATCTTCTCCTCCTCAGTAGTTTGCATGATTTATACAATGTGGAAGGCGACTCCATCTAGCCCCTCAATAAATAGGACATCATACTCCAAATAGGCGGAGTGACCCCACTCGCCATGGACCACAATTGCCTGGCATCCCTACTCGAATTTTGTGCATTGGTGCAAGGTAGATGGCATGACCCCTGCCATATGTATCCAGGGCCTGCCTAGCAGACAATTGTAAGAAGAAGAGATGTTCATCACTTGAAATAGCACTGGAAAGTCGACCGCCCCAATTTGAAAGGCTAGATAAATTTCCTAACAACATCCTTTTGCGAACCGTCAAAGGCCCTAACCCTTACGTGGCTTTCCTTGACCTCCCTCAAATGAATTCCCAACCCCCGTAGGGTGGAGAGCGGGAAAATGTTGACTCTTGATACTTCATCGACCAGCACTCAAAATACCACTTTGTCGCCGTATTTGACAGTGATGTGAAGAGCCTTGTTGTGACTTGCGCCTTCGACAGGAAGTTCATCTCTTCTAAAAGTGATCATGTTTGCTTCTATCATTTTCTCAATTATCGCGGACAATGCCTCACTGGTGGTGCTACTTGGTACACTTATCCCACTTAGTACTTTCAACAAAGAGTCCCTATGGCTGTCAGAGCTCATCAGTAGATCCATGATGGATATCTGCGCTACAGTTTTCTTTACCTGTTCTTCCACAGAATACTCTTTACTCGACATCCTTTTCCAAAACTCTACAGCTTCTAGGTCTGTTATGTTCCTCCTTGGAATTTTTTCTCTCCCCGTATTTCCTCGATTGACCTCTTCAGAGGCGTAACATCTTCCAGACCTAGTCATACCAAGGGCTGCGGCAGAGTCTGACATTATGGTTTTTCCTTTTGCTAATAGGCCCATAGGACGGTTTTGTATTCCCAACCTTCTTCACCCTGAGTAGCATCGACAGGTTGTTGCGGATAAGTTTGAATTGTCACTGTAGGCTTTAGTTGTACTGTAATTATGGGAGACTTTTGAGGAGGGGTCCTTGCAGCTTCTGCATTCCCTATAGTGACAATAGTTTCCTTCAGGTCATATTCTTCATCTAATGTGATCATGTTGGCTCCCTGGTTTCGATGATTTGGCAATGGGTTACGGTTCACATTAGGTGATGTTGGAGTGCACTGGATGGCTCCGCTCTTGATCAGAGTTTCAATTTCATTTTTCAACTTGAAACAGTCTTCAGTATCGCGGCAGAATACATTTGAATGATACACATCTCTTAGTGGCATCAAAATATTTGGAGAGATGTTCAGGAACCCTTCCCTCGATTGGGTGTATCAATCCTGCTCTTCTCAACCTTTCAAATAATTGGGCCAGAGGCTCAGCAATTGGGGTATAGGTTCTGGGACCCCTTTCTTCAAAGTTACGACGAGGACGTGGTGCACACATAGGTCGATTNTATCTTCTCCTCCTCAGTAGTTTGCATGATTTATACAATGTGGAAGGCGACTCCATCTAGCCCCTCAATAAATAGGACATAATACTCCAAATAGGCGGAGTGACCCCACTCGCCATGGACCGCAATTGCCTGGCATCCCTACTCGAATTTTGTGCATTGGTGCAAGGTAGATGGCATGACCCCTGCCATATGTATCCAGGGCCTGCCTAGCAGACAATTGTAAGAAGAAGAGATGTTCATCACTTGAAATAGCACTGGAAAGTCGACCGCCCCAATTTGAAAGGCTAGATAAATTTCCCTAACAACATCCTTTTGTGAACCGTCAAAGGCCCTAACCTTTACGTGGCTTTCCTTGACCTCCCTCAAATGAATTCCCAACCCCCGTAGGGTGGAGAGTGGGAAAATGTTGACTCTTGATACTTCATCGACCAGCACTCAAAATACCACTTTGTCCCCGTATTTGACAGTGTTGTGAAGAGCCTTGTTGTGACTTGCGCCTTCGACAGGAAGTTCATCTCTTCTAAAAGTGATCATGTTTGCTTCTATCATTTTCTCAATTAGCATGGACAATGCCTCGCTGGTGGTGCTACTTGGTACACTTACCCCACTTAGTACTTTCAACAAAGAGTCCCTATGGCTGTCAGAGCTCATCAGTAGATCCATGATGGATATCTGCGCTACAGTTTTCTTTACCTGTTCTTCCACAGAATACTCTTTACTCGACATCCTTTTCCAAAACTCTACAGCTTCTAGGTCTGTTATGTTCCTCCTTGGAATTTTTTCTCTCCCCGTATTTCCTCGATTGACCTCTTCAGAGGCGTAACATCTTCCAGACCTAGTCATACCAAGGGCTGCGGCAGAGTCTGACATTATGGTTTTTCCTTTTGCTAATAGGCCCATAGGACGGTTTTGTATTCCCAACCTTCTTCACCCTGAGTAGCATCGACAGGTTGTTGCGGATAAGTTTGAATTGTCACTGTAGGATTTAGTTGTACTGTAATTATGGGAGACTTTTGAGGAGGGGTCCTTGCAGCTTCTGCATTCCCTATAGTGACAATAGTTTCCTTCAGGTCATATTCTTCATCTAATGTGATCATGTTGGCTCCCTGGTTTCGATGATTTGGCAATGGGTTGCGGTTCACATTAGGTGATGTTGGAGTGTACTGGATGGCTCCGCTCTTGATCAGAGTTTCAATTTCATTTTTCAACTTGAAACAGTCTTCAGTATCGCGGCAGAATACATTTGAATGATACACATCTCTTAGTGGCATCAAATATTTGGAGAGATGTTCAGGAACCCTTCCCTTGATTGGGTGTATCAATCCTGCTCTTCTCAACCTTTCAAATAATTGGGCCAGAGGCTCCGCAATTGGGATATAGGTTCTGGGACCCCTTTCTTCAAAGTTACGACGAGGACGTGGTGCACACATAGGTCGATTTTGGTGAGTAGTGGTTTGGACAAGAGCATATGGCCATTGTGGGTTTTGGTTGTTGTTGGCTGGAGGAGGGTTGTATTGTGGTTGAGTGTGGTAGTATGGTTGGGTATTATAGACTGGAGCGTAAGTGGGTGGTGGTGAGAGGTTGTTTGGAGAGTACGAGGTGCTTCCATGGGATGAGTTAGTTTGATAGTAGGGGACGAATGCTGAGACTTCCTCTTTCTTTTTCTTCTTGCTACCGATTGATCCTGACTGGATGGCCTTGCTGGCCACTTCATCGTGCATATTCTTGAAATGACTAAGATAGTTTTTTCTGCAGGTTCACCAGCGTGAACCGATCAGGAGTGATCTCTGTATTGAATCGAAAATGGTTCATGAAGCCCTCCGCCATATCTTGCCAAGTTCTCCATTTTCGTGGGTCATGTCGGGGATACCAGGTGAGTGTTTCTCCCATCCGACTCTTTATAAACAATTTCATCCTTTGTTTCTCATTCCTCCCCACTCTGACCAACTTGTCGCAATAAACCCATAAATGTGCGTGAGGGTCCCCCATCCCATCGAAGGTATCAAACTTTGGGGGTTTGTATCCTACTGGCATATCCACATCTAGGTGAATACACAGGTCCACATAGACCAAGCTTTCACTTCCTCGGGCAACTTGGAGACTCTTTATTTGCCTTATCAACATTTGCAACTGCTCAAATACCGACTCTTCTTCCTTACGCCTGGCCTCTCTCTCCATCTCGACGTACTGATCGATCTCATATAGAACCCTTGCCGTGAAGGGTGCTGTAAAGGTAAGTTTAGACCATAAGAGCCTCCAATACATTTTCAAATAGAAGGAATTGAATCTGAAGCGGAGAAGATGGCTTGAGTTACTCAAGAATTACGACATCGATATTCTATGTCATTCGGGGAAGACTAATGTTGTAGCGGATGCTCTTAGCCGGAAATATATGGATTGGTTGGATCACTTGGAGGCATATCAAAGGCCGTTGGCCAAGGAGGTTCATCGGTTGGCTAGTTTGGGAGTTCGTCTTGCGGATTCTAGTGAAGGGGGAGTGATTGTGCAAAATAGGGGTAAATCATCGCTTGTTGGGAAAGTCAAGAAAAAGCACTATAATGATCCATTGTTGGTACAATTGAGGGAGGGGATTCATAATCATAAGACCATGGACTTTTCTCTTGGAATGGATAATGGTACACTAAGGTACCAAGGGCGACTACGTGTTCCAAATATGGATGGTCTGCGGGAAAGGATCATGATCGAGGCTCACACTTCTAGGTATTCTGTGCACTCGGGCTCTACAAAGATGTACTATGATCTTAAGGAAGTCTACTGGTGGAATGATATGAAGAAGAATGTAGCGGACTTTGTGGCAAGATGTTCAAATTGTCAGCAAGTGAAGGCCGAACACCAAAGGCCCGGTGGGTTGGCACCAAACATAGAAATTCTGACATGAAAATGGGAGATGATCAATATGGACTTTGTGGTAGGACTACCTTGTACTCCTCGCAAGTTCGACTCGATTTGGGTGATTGCGGATTGACTCATGAAATCAGCATACTTCTTACCTGTTAAGGCCACCGACACAGCGGAACAATATGCTCAGTTGTATATCAAGGAAATCATCAAGCTGCATGGCAATCCAGTTTCCATAATTTCTGATCGGGGGGCACAGTTCACACCTAACGTTTGGAAGACATTTCATCAAGGGTTGGGTACTCAGGTAAATATTAGTACAACCTTTCACTTGTAGACTGACGGGCAGGCAGAGCGGACTATCCAGACGCTTGAGGATATGTTGTGAGCTTGTGTTCTTGACTTTAGGGGTAACTTGGATGATCATTTAACGCTCATAGAATTAGCCTACAATAACAGTTATCACGCTAGTATCCAAATGGCACCGTTCGAGGCTTAATATGGCAAGAGATGTAGATCTCTCATTGGGTGGTTCGAGATTGGGGAAGCAGAATTGATAGGGTCGGACTTCGTGCATCAGGCTATGCAGAAGGTTAAGATCATTACAAAATGGTTGAAAACTGCTCAGAGTCATCAAAAGGCATCTTCAGATGTGCGTCGCAGGGATTTAGATTTCAAAGAAGATGATTGGGTATTCTTGAAGGTTTCCATTATGAAGGGTGTAATGTGGTTTGGTAAGAAAGGAAAATTGTGTCTGAGGTATGTCGGACCATACAAAATCATTTAGAGTATTGGCCAGGTAGCTTACAGGCTAGAACTACCTCCATAGATGTCTTTAGTGCACCCGGTATTTCATGTATCCATGTTGAAGAAGGTGGTTGGAGATCAGTTGCTTATTGTTTCGATTGAGACTATTGAGGTTAATGAAGTGTTGACGTATGAAGAAATTCTAGTTGCCATTTTTGATAGGCAAGTTCGAAAGTTGAGGAACAAAGAAATTGCCCCCATGAAAGTGTTATGGCGAAGCCAACAAGCTGAAGAGGCCACCTGGGAAGCCAAGGAAGGGATGAAGAAGAAGTATCCTAATTTATTTGAATAGCTATGCAATCGTATCCATGATGTTGAAAGCTAACTTTCTATAAACTATGTTTCCCCTGCACGGCTTATGTTGATGTTGCTCCTCCTTGGTAATGTAATGTTTAATGGCATTGTGGCCGATGTTGTTTCCCTATTGTTTTACATTGTTGTGTTGTGGTTATGTTGTTAGGACTGGTTTTGGGATTCTCTGGCAAAATTTCTGGAAATCTAGGGAGTTAGTCAAAAATTTGGAATTGCTGGTGTGTGTTATAGCAGCTGAGTCACATTGGGTGCTAGTGGTCAATTTTAACCCTCATTCGAGGACGAATGATCCTAAGTGGAGGAGGATGTAAGGCCCCAAAGAATTTCACCTAAAACCCGGGGATTCGTGATGCCGCGGTTTAGACTTTTTGGGTTGAACAGTATTTTGGGGAGTTGAAGAAAAGTTTTGGAAGTTAAGGGCATTTCTGTGGTCCATTCTGCGGTCGCAGAACTGATCTACAGACCGCAGATCTGCCGTAGACTGAAGCAGAAATCTGGCCAAACTTTTGAACTATTATGCGGTCTATTATGCGGCCGCATAATCATTTCGTGTGTCGCACAACCCATTGCAAACCCAACATGAACATTTCCGGAGAGAAGTTCTGCTGCTTACTATGCGACTGCAGAATAGGTCTGCGGATCGCAGACTGGTCGTAGAGTGAGGAAAAAATACCTAGTTCCGGGGGGGGCATTAAGTGGCCTATTTTTCGGATAGCAGAAGCGTTATGTGGTCGCATATGCGACCGCAGATCTGCATCGGGGCTTCATTTTACTTGTTTTATAAACCCTACCCTATTCTTACAAAACAATCTTAGGGATCATTTTAAAAGGTTAAAACTTATATTCTAGAGAGAAGAAGGTGGTCTAGAGTGAGAAAAGGAATTCCTAAGTCATTGTTCATCAATCTTTGATCAAGCCTTGAAGATTTCACAGGGGTAACTCACAAGGTCTACAACCAAAAATGTAAGAATCTAGCCCTAGCCTTCAATTTCGAGATTTAACTAAAAATAGGTAATAAGCCAAGCAATATTTGGGCGTGGGAGCCATTCATTATGCATGCATGTACTATATAGGGTTGTGGGAAGATTGTTGAGCTCAATTGTGTAGACTTTGGGTAGTGAAATGGAGGAATCTACCATAGAAGGACCTTGAACTCATAATATACACCTAGTATTTGATAAAATGCTTAAATGAGATGGAACCATGAAATCCCTTCTAATTTGTGTTCAATTTTGCTATGTCTCTAAATAGATCGAAGTTGCTAGGATTTTCGAAACTGTGTAGTGAATTAAGTAAAGCTCAAAGCGAGGTATGAAGACTAAACTCTTTTTCTGGTATTGGAATTCATGTGTTCTTACAGAACTCCATCGTGTGAAGTACGAATATGGAACGCCATTGATGTGGGGTATTCAAACTAGTAAAATTGATTTCCGATTGGCATAACGTGTTAGAACCCTCGTGTGTTAATGATTCTCTATTTTTGACTTAATTATGTTATACTCCTTTTGGGAAGAAGATCTTGTATGAAATCAATGTGATTAAAACACTTATTTCTCATATGATGAAACCTTATGAACTTACACTTGCTAAGGCCAAAGGTGTCAAATGGTTGATTTGAAAAGGAACTCTTTTTCACAAACTATTATCGTTTTGGGAATTCTAAGTGTGGCATTATGAATACACCTCCACCCGTATACATTGGGGTGAGGTGGCAAGGCCGCTTTGTGTAAAGTTTCTGGTATTGTGATTGCACCTTCACCGCATACATTGGGGTGAGGCGGCAAGGCCGCTTTGAGTAAAGGTAGTTGTAGAGGATCCCCAACTTAAGAATTTATAAATGTTATTGAAAGCTTTTAATAAATTTGCTATGGCTTTAATGGCTAACTAAGCCTTTTATTGTTACCATGATTCATCATATTCATGTTGCATTTCCAAGTCCTTGCATAGGTGTTTGGTTTTCATACTAGAACTATTCGACATGTACTAACGTCCCTGTTTCCGGGGATGCTGCATCTTTAATGGATGAAGGTGGTTCCACAACGGAGGGAATTGACTAGTGATAGCGGCACACTCTCTTCCCGGTCAGCTTGGTGAGCCCCACTTCAGTTCGGGGTCATGTGTCTTTTGTTGTATGTGTATTATATTTTGAAGTATAGCCGGAGTCTTGTTGCCGGCACTATCATTGTACTCTTTTGTATCTATTAGAGGATCCATAGACATAGTATGGGTTGTGTATTGGTATTGGGAAGGTCAAGATAGTAATGTCGTATGTGTATTACATATTCCACTTCAACTATGAAAGTGTATGTATTTTAAGACTTTATAAATGAAGTAACTAATGGTGATGGAATTAGTGTTGTTCATGAACGCTCTTGCTATTAATTAATGAAGTTTACCTTATCTTTATTTATGGGTGAGTTAGGTAGTAGGAAATCTAGCAGGCTTGCTCGACCGGTTTATCTCAGTTGAGCGCTGGTTGCGCTCTCCGAGGTTGGGGCGTGACAAACTCTGTATCAGAGCCTAAGGTTTTAAAGTGTTGTAAGATGTCTCGGAGACGTGTCTAGTGGAGTCCTTCTTACCGGTGTGTTATCCACCACATCTATAAGTAGGAGGCTACTTAGTCACTTAGGAATAATACCCTTCTTTGATATTCTCGATCATGCGATAATGTTGATTGTAAGATCATTCCTCCTTTAACTCGTGCTTTGCTCTAACTTTCAGTACATGGCACCCAAGAAGAAGGCAAGAACTGGCCAAGGAGCCAATGTCACCCCGGGAGTGGCAGTTGATTTGATATTTAATGATGCGAGTGAGCACCCGAGGGGTGAGGATATTGCCCCAATTACTAAACCACATGAATCTACTATTCCTGCTCAGACTACACCAGTTCCTACACCTACTGAGGGTGCAACGGTCCATCCGACTGATATTCCAGTTCTACCTCTAGCTCCATCTTCTGGTCCTGGTGTTTCTGATGGGGATCTTAGGGGATCCATACAAATGTTGGCTCAGATAGTGGCCTCCCAGGCCCAGAGATCAAATGTTGCACCTACCTCTTCTAGTCAATCAGGGGATTCCGCTAGTTCCAGGGTGAAGATGTTTCTCCAGTTGGATCCTCCAGTGTTCCCAGGTACTGATCCTAAGGACGACCTCCAGGACTTCATTGATGAGATGCACAATACTCTCCGAGTTATGCGTGTTGCTGAGACAGGGGGAGTAAAGTTGGCCTCCTACCGCGTAAAAGGGGTGGCCTATTCTTGGTTTGAGATTTAGGAGGAGTCCCGTGAGGAGGGACCCATCCGGCAAGATGGAGTGAGTTCACCGATGCCTTTATGGATCATTTCTTGCCTGCCGAAACTAAGGTGGACCATGCCACTGAGTTTGAGGGCCTGAAGCAGGGTAGCATGAATGTGCGGGAGTACCATATGGAGTTCGCGTGCCTGTCCAAGTATGCTATTCATATGTTGCACACTATGGAGGCTAGAGTTCACCAGTTTGTGCAGGGCCTTAGCCCCTAGGTTATTAATGAGGCCTCTACAGCTGCCTTGAATTCAGATATGAACTATAGGAAGATGGTGGCGTTTGCTCGAGCTATAGAGGACCATAAATTAAAACAGAGAAGGGAGCGTGAGGGTAGCATCAAGGCCCGGACCGCGGGCAACTTGGGTGGTTCTTTCGGTGGTGGTTGTGG
>AWOL01S0154293.1:0-43848 GCA_000715115.1 Nicotiana otophora
AAACATAAATTCCTATTTTAGCCATTTCAAGCCTAATTTAACTACAGACTTCCAAATAAAATTTCGGACACGCTCCTAAGTCCAAAATTACCATATGGAGCTCTTGAAATCATCAAAATTCTATTCTGGGGTTGTTTATACATAAGTCAATATCTGGTCAACCTTTTCCATTTAAGTTTTCATTTTGGAGACTAAGTGTCTCAACTCATTTCGAAATCTCTCCGGACCTGAATCGACTACCCCGATAAGTCACATAACAACTATAACGTACAAAATAAGCAGTAAATAGGGGAACATGGTTACAACTCTCAAAATGACTGGCCGGGTCGTTACAAGATGCTCTCAAAGTGTTTGTTAATCAAGTTGAAAGGCAATTAGATAAAAAGGTTAAAATCATTAGTTTAGATAAATGTGGTGAATATTATGGAAGATATAATGAATCAGGACAATATCCAGGTCCATTTGCAAAGTTTCTCGAGGAACGTGGCATATGTGCACAATATACTATGCCAGGAACACCTCAACAAAATGGTGTTACATAAAAGCGTAATCAAACACTTATGGATATGGTTAGGAGCATGATGAGTAATTCCTCATTACGCAAATCATTGTGAATGTATGCTCTTAGAGCCGCTGTATATATTAAACAGGGTTCCTAGTAAGACAGTTTCAAAGACTCCTTTTGAATTGTGGACGGGAAGAAGATCTAGTTTAAGGCACCTGTATGTTTGGAGTTTCAGCGGAAGCTAGAGTTCATAATTCATAAGAAAAGAAATTAGATTCTCGAACAGTAAGTGGTTACTTTATTGGTTACCCAGAGAAATCTAAAGGGTATGTGTTTTACTGTCCAACTTATAGTTCGAGAATTGTTGAAACCGATAATACAAGATTCATTGAGAATGGTGAAGTTAGCGGGAGTTTTGAAAAACAAAGTGTGGAAACAAAAGAGGTGAGGGTCAATGTTCTATTACCCACGAATGTGCCTACTTCCACACAAATACCAAATATTATTCGATTTGTTGAAGAACACTTTGACAACACCGGACTACATTTGGATGAAATACTTCATGAAGAAACTAACTCAAAAATATCTGACACAAATGAACCATAAGAAATGCCATTAAGAAAATCTCAAAGAGTAAGAAAATCTGGTATTTCAGATGATTACGTGATTTATTTGCAAGAATCGGATTTTGACATTGGTCGTAATAAGGACCCGATTTCATTTTCACAAGACATAGAAAGTAATGAGTCTGAAAAATGGATTGATGCTATGAAGGAAGAGCTAAAATCTATGGAATACAAAAAAGTCTGGGATCTCGTTAAATTACGAGAAAGTTCTAAAAGAATCGGGTGTAGATGGGTCCTTAAGACCAAACACTATTGAAATAGTAATATTGAATGATATAAAGCTAAACTTGTTGCCAAAGGTTATACTCAGAAAGGAGACATTGATTATAAGGAGACCTTTTCACCTATCTCAATGAAAGACTCGTTAAGAATTATTATGGCTTTGGTGGCTCATTATGATTTAGAGTTACACCAAACGAATGTGAAAACTACCTCTTTTAATAGAGATCTCGAGGAGGAAGTTTATATGGACCAATCAGAGTGTTTTGAAACGAAAGAAAAAGGTCAAATGGTGTGTAAACTGAAGAAGTCAATATATGGACACAAACAAGCCTCACGACAAATGGTATATAAAGTTTAATGATACCATAACATCTTTTGGATTTGTGAAAAATACCGTTGATTGGTGTATATACCAAAATATCAGTGGGAGAAAGTTTATATTTTTAGTCCTATATGTTGACGATATTCTACTTGCTACTAATGATTTAGGTATATTGCATGAGTCAAAAGATTTTCTCTCTAAAACTTTTTAAATGAAAGATATGGGCGAGGCATCCTATGTGATAGGAATAGAAATATTACGTGAAAGATCACAAGGATTATTGGGATTATCTCAGATAGGCTATATCAAAAGAGTTCTAAAGAGATTTAACATGAACAATTGTTCAGCAGGAATTATTCCAATTAAAAAAGGAGAAAAATTTAGTCTCATGCAATGTCCTAATAATAATCAAGAACAAAAAGAAATGGAATCAATTCCTTACTCTTCTATTGTTGGTAGTTTGATGTATGCTCAGACTTGCACAAGACCGAATATTAGTTTTGTTGTCGGAATGCTAGGAAGATATCAGAGTAACCCAGGAATTGATCACTGGAAAGATATAAAGAAAGTCTTGAGGTACCTGAAAGTAACGAAGGATTACATGCTTATGTACAGAAGATCCAAGCATTTGGAAATTGTTAGATACTCGGATTAAGATTTCGCTAGATGTATTGACACTAGAAAGTCCACGTTTGGTTATTTGTTCAAATTAACTAAAGCAGCAATATCATGGAAGAGTGCCAAACAGTCTGTAATTATTACATCCACGATGGAAGCAGAATTCATGGCATTTTTTGAAGCAACAATTCATGCATTATGGCTACAAAACTTTATTTCAGGACTTGGGGTTGTCGACACCATTACCAAGCCGCTGAAAATTTACTGTGATAATTTTGTAGCAGTATTCTTCTCCAAGAATGATAAGTACTCCAAAGGTGCCAAGCATATGGAATTAAGGTACTTTATCATCAAAGAGGAAGTTCAAAAATAAAGAATGTCACGTGAGCATATTAGAAATGATCTCATGATTGCAGATCCGTTAACGAAAGGTTTACAGCCAAAGATATTTAAAGAACATGTACATATAATGGGTCTTGGCTATATTTATGACTGATGTATTTATGATGTTTTGACACTCTTAGCTCATTTATATGTTTATGATATACATTAATGATTTCATATTTCTCATAATGGTGTACACATTATTGTTTTGAGATATTACATGATAAGTCTCAATGAGACATTATTGTGGGCCATAATATTTTATGGCTTATGGACCTGATACAATGAGTTGATAATGTTATAATATATGGAAGGAAGTATGTAGACAAAATTATATGTATAATCTCCATAACTCACATTTAGCGGTTGCCGTATTATGGTAGGTATGATGGACATTATAGAAGAGATTTGTTTATGCGCAACTAACGAAGTATTGTGATAAGTATGTTATTAAGTATTAATGTTATGGGATTATTGGGTCAAGTGTGAGAATGTTTGACTTTTCCTATTATGTATATGACCCAATATAATAAATCCCATAGTTAATATTTAATAAAAGACAAATCTCGTTCGTCCGATCGGTAACTCGATGGAGTACCAGATTAAATGAGAACCTCTATAAACTGGTCCTCTCCCCACCTATTAGGGTTACCATATTTTTCATTCTCTCTTCCATCACTAAAGGCGGCGGTAACGAAAGCTAGGGCAAGAGGCGAGAAACCAATTTCAATTAACGCTTCCGCTTAGTGTTTCCGCTTAGTACTAATGGCTTCTGCGTCAAATATGTTTTCTATAACGATTATTTGTAAGATTATGTTGTTTAAGATCCTGGTATGAATTAAGTTTATGTTTAAAAATTCACATTGAAAACAATAATGAACTTTATATCTTGATCAGCAAAAACTGGCAAGGAACTAATATGCTCACTGCAATATCATTACTCAGAGATTGTAGGTCAACTCTGAGATATAAGTGAATTTGCATCTTTGTCTTTACCATTATCATCTTACACCTTTTATTTTGGTGTGTTATTTGTTACATTCATCTGTATTTAATATATTTATTTTTATCTTTCTTTCTTGATATTCTCAAATTTATAGTATTCGTTTTAATTTTTTTATTTTTGTTTTTAATGTCCAAGTTGCAAAATTGAAGTACATCATGTGTTGTAAACCAATACATTGGCGGTTTTAACTAATTACCTCTACTGCTTCATGCCACAAAATAATCCTCATTGAGTAAAGTGGCAAATTGACTCAACCATTCTCTTTTCCATTGTAATAAATCAAATAACATATTTTAAACAAGAGATCAACCTTATATCTTCTGATTCTCTGCAGTCTATGATACCCATTAATCTAGAAAAGAGTATTTTTGTAAGGATAATTTTGTTATTTGATCTAACCATCTAAGAATTTATGTGTTTACCCTCAAAATTGAGTAACAATTAAATTTGTACGTGGTTTAAAGGATATGTAATTTAATTCAATACGAATAGTCTAAGAACAATGAATAATTAAGTTAAGGATAAAATAAAAGACCAAACCAATCATGATATGATGATCAAGCCTGATCTTAGGTTGGACAGTGAAATTTGGCCTCGATCAGACCTACGATATGAGCTCGTTTTCGAACAAACAACAACAGCAACAATAACAACCCAGTATAATCCCACTAGTGGGGTCTGGGGAGGGTAGTTTGTACACAGACCTTACCCCTACCCTGGGGTAGAGAGGTTATTTCCGATAGACAGTCGGCTCCCTCCTCCAAGAACTCCCCACCTTGCTTTTGGGGTGACTCGAATTCACAACCTCTTGGTTGGAAGTGGAGGGTGTTCACCACTAGAGAACAAATAAAGAACACTTTGAATGATAGCTAGAAGACAAAAATAAACTTTTTCTTTTGCTTTGATTTGCATGTCATAGTGTGTCAAAATAAAACAAACCTTCCCCTGTATATAGTAGGTGAATTTTAATCCTAGTACAAGTCTGAATAAGGTAAACATCTCCTTTTTCCGGTAATTGTCGATCCGCAATGGATATTAGATGGGATTTGCATCGTAATACCTTGTTGAGGGAAAATATTAAAACTTTCTACTCGTCATGCATAACCGTTCTTCGCGTTTTCTATTGTCCAGAAACCTTACTTGGTCTAGGTCAATTATTTAAGCGTACTCGATCCTAGATGCATCGTTCACTCCTCCCGGGTTCCGCTACCAAGGGTCCGTCGGCCTTGCTTTTAGTCGTGTCGAGCCGGGCTTCCCTTTTGATTCCTCATCGGGGAATAAGAGAAATATCTGCCCCTAATTTTACCCGTCCACAGATAATTTCCTCATTTCTCGGAGAATAGATTTATCGAAACGATGGAAAGTGATTAATTAACCCCGGTTCCTTCTTTCGTAAGCTACAACCGAGTTGACGAGTTAGTGAAATGTCCCATCAGTCGCGTCGTTCTGACTTCGGACATGTGTCAGCCACCGGTTTAATGTCCCCTAATGCGAAACATCACGCATTGATTACCCCCTCTCTATAAAAACTTCGGTCCCTTTTTTACTTTTTTTTTTCCGATTCCAGAACTCCTTAGTTTACCCTCGAACTTTTCATTTATTCTTAACCCCTTCAAAACTTCATACATTGTTTCTTAGATCTTCATAATTTTATCTCCCCATCTTCATAACTTCATACTCAATCTTCAAATTTGACCTTCATACCTTCATCCTTATTTTTAAACCTTCATTCTCACCTCAAAATCTTCATCCTGACCTTCAAATATTCTTATTTTCCATAATGCGATGGCGAAGATTTCGAAATTTGTGCCTCAATAGATCATCCCTTTAACTTCTAACTCATCCACGAATGCCGAGATGGCCATGCCTGAGGTGGTCCCGGAACCTCCCCTGAAGAGCTTCATCTCCGGTGGCTGCTCCATCGAGAACGACTTCAAAGTCGAGAAACCTCCAATCAATAGGGCCGAGGCAAGGGGGGTATGAAGGTATATATGCTCCGTTACCGAGGGTAAACTTCCTACAGTTCGGGAGGACTGCAACTAAGAGGGCAAGGAAGTAGTCATCCCTGGTCCCGATGAGGACATTACCACTCACGTGGAGGGGTATCTAAGTGTTTACACTTACCCCTTCACACTTGCCCTGATGGACCCAATAATCCTTAGCGTTTGCAAAAGGTATGAGTTGTGCCTTGGGCAGATTCACCTGTCAATCCTCAACCTCGGGGAGCGCGACCGACGCTCAATCGAGATACCCCGGTTAAGCAAACTTGCTAGATGCCTTCTACCCAACTTTGACCATTAACCATATAAGAACCAATAGAAGTGATAGACGTGACAAGAGTCAAGAATTCCACAATCTTTTACATTACTAAAGGATATTCATTTATGATTCTTAAAATATTACAAGTTCATAGATATGGTGAAAAATATGTTTGCCAAATACCAACATTTCTAGTTCAATTCCCAACATCGGTTACCACCCACAACGTGTCTACAAAGCCTCTATGTACAACAGAAGTGAAGAATTGAAGTGCCGACGATAAGGCCCCGGTTATACCTCAAAGCACAAAATACAACGTCAAATGACATAAAGCCCGGAATAGAGTAGGGCTCACCAAAACCTGCTGAATAGAGAGTGACTGCTAATAAGGACCAAAGCTTCCCGCTGATGAACCACCTGCATCCATTGAAGATGCAGCGCACCCGGTAAAAAGGACGTTAGTACATGTAGAATAGTACTAGTATGTAAAGCTAAATGTTCTCTTTCGAAATAGAATGCCAATAACAGAAGGGGAAACACCATGGGGCAACAAGTAACAATCAATGATATCTGATTGCCAAGTTAAAACACAACAATTTTCAACACAAGAATAATATTATATATTTTTGGTTGGGAGATCATTAGCATCGATATACCACCGTATTTTTAGCATGAAGTCCGATCATGCCCGATCGGCTAGGCCATCTCCCTACGAACAAAGTGGTCTGACATGTGGTGTGAAAGAAAGGTGTTACCAAGAGTAGTACCACCACGTTCGCAACAAGGCGTCCGATCTCCACCCGATCGGCTAGGCCGCCTTCCCACATATGCCGTGTGGGTTAACTTTCTAATTTTAGCTAATACCAACCTCATCCAAATTAAGGAGAATAACCACAATCACATCAATATCTCAATCTCATCCTAAACAAGGAGAATAATCACAATCCACCCCTACACCAGCACGTGTAGTTTCGGGTATGGGCCTTATTACCCACCATTCCTTGGTTTGCTAATGATACTCCCTAAAATATATTTTTTGGTTTGCACTCAAGGGAAACAAAAGCAGAAATATATTTTATATTCACCTCATTACCTTTCACACTATATATAACCTCGTTAGTAACTTCAACCATTCACAACATCATTATAATTTCATTGGCTCTCTTGGCCATACTTATAATTCCTCATCCCAAGGCACGATGGTCGTATCTAAATATTCCACACTTTCATTTCTTTACTTTCAAGGATCATCAACATATATAATATTCCGAAAATCACAACTTTAAGTTCATTAGTAATGAAGACTTTAAACACAATGGATTTCCTTCCAAGAAATGGAGTAAAATTATTAGCAATCGAAGCACAAGTTAAAATCATAAACAAGTAACACATCATTTAATCTTGAAATACTTTTCCGCAAAAAGGGCAATGCACAATTTTAACTCATGAAGATATAAGAGCTCAAAACACATTGGACATACTTACAAAGTATAGCATTACTTATAACAGCCACATTTGGGTATAAGTATAACTCTCATTATTGGCACGGTGGCCACACTTTCCATCTCCAACCCCCTTATTTCACTTTCAAGCTACCTTATAGATTATCAACAACAAGACATTTCTACTCAAGCTTTAAATACACATTTGAGCAACTAACCAAATTAAAGGTATTAGGCACATGCTATTTCTTACATAATTTGACATGCTAGTTCTAATTAGAATCACGTTTTTAGATCAAACATATTAGCACACAGCCCATGCTTAATCACCTTCTCAAATAGTAACTCAACATACAAGAACGTTTGGAATACAAATTGAATGCATATATCTTTTGACACAAGGCTTATTCGAAATAATCAATTTATAATGAGCAACACGGGACTTACAAGGCCATTGTAGGGGTCCAATTCTAAAAGAGAAGTTTAGCTAACATACCTTATTTCAGCTTTCCTTAAGTTACTACAACGTCCCAACAGTTCTAGCATTAACAATCTATAGGAAGATAGCGAAAATCGGATAATAATTAGAAGAATTCACATGGTGTAACTCTCTTAGGAATTTTGTCAAACACCTAGTATGCAAAATAGACTGCAAAGCTCTACAATGGTAATCCCTTCCTCCCTCAACCAATTTCAACAAGAAACTAACCAAAAAAGTTCATTAATCCCACATACTACAACCTATTGTCACATGCATGGCCTATTTCCAAACCCCACAATATACTGGAACTCATAACCTCTTGCATGAAAGCTTAGACATAGGACTTATCCGGATAAATGATAATCAAATGATTGGTTTCCTTGATTCTTGAAGGTTGGTGAAAGATTGGATGATTAGAGTGTTAGGTTTCCCATTTCTCTCTCTAAAATGCTCTTACCTCTCTCTAAAATCATCAGGTAATTTCCCCACAATAAGCCCCAAAGGCTATTTATCAAAATGGGGCCGGGATATAAAAATAGAAAAATGAAACCTCCAAACTCGAGTCTGCGGTCACAGAATTGTCCGCAGAACAGATTTGTGATCCGCAAAATGGACCGCAAAAATGATGCCCAAACACTAGGATGGTCAAGATAGATTTACGGTCCGCAAACCACTTATGCGGCCACAGAATGGACCACCGAATAACCCAACAAAAGTTTTCATGCCATATCTGCGACGGAAAATGCGAACCGCGAAATGGATATGCGATCTCAGAATGGACCGCAAAATGACCTTCAAAATTTAATAATTTTTGGCTCAAATCCGCGATGATTGTGTGGCTCGTAAAACGGTTCTGCGATCGTGAAACAGACTGCATAATTGCCTTGTTCTGCCAAAAATTTTCATCCAACACCTCGATGCATTCTTCAACCCAAAGGTTATTTATCAAAATGAGACCGGGTTATAAAAATAAAAAAATGGCCCCTATGAACTCAGGTCTGCGGTGGCATAATTGACAGCATAATAGTTATGCGGTCCGCAAAATGAACCGCAAAAGTGATGCCCAAAAACTGGGATGGTCTGGACAGGTCTACGACTGGTCTGCGGTCCACAGACCACTTATACGGCCGCAGAATAGACCGCAGAATGACCTAACAAAATTCTTCTTGCCAAATCTACGGCGGAAAGTGCGGACTGCGAAATTGATATGCTGATTGCAGAATGGACCGCAAAATAACCTTCAAAATTCAATAATTTTCTGCTCAATTCTGCGATGATTCTGCGGCCCGCAAAACGGTTATGAGTTCGTCAAACAGACCGCATAAGTTCCTTGTTATGCCAAAAATTTTCATCCAACACCTTGATGCATTCTTCAACCCAAAGGTTATTTATCAAAATGGGTCCGTGTTATATAAATAAGAAAATGGTTCCTCCGAACTTAGGTCTGCGGTCGCAGAATTGACCGCACAACAGATATGCGGTCCTCAAAATGGACCGCAAAAGTAATACTCAAAAACTGGGATGGTCTGGATAGGTCTGCGATCGGTATGCGGTCCGCAGACCACTTATGCGGCCACAGAATGGACCGCAGAATGACCCAACAAAATGCTTCGTGCCAAATCTGCGACGGACAATGCGGACCGCGAAATGGATATGCGATCGCAGAATGGACTGCAAATTGAACTTCAAAATTCAACAATTTTCTGCTCAACTCCGCGATGATTGTGCGGCCCGCTAAACGGTGATGCGATCGCGAAACAGATCACATAATTTCCTTGTTCTTCAGAAAATTTCCATCCAGCACCTCGATGCATTCTTCAACCCAAAGTCTATTTATCAAAATGGGACCGGGTTATAAAATTGGAAAATGGACCCTCCGAACTCAGGTCTGCGGTCACAGAATTGAACGCAAAACAGATATACGGTCCGTAAAATGGACCGCAAAAGTGATGCCCTAAAACTGGAATGGTCTGGACAGGTATGTGACCGGTCAGCAGTCCGTAGAACATTTATGCGGCCGCAGAATAGACTCCAGAATGACCCAACACAATTCTTCGTGCCAAATTTGCGACAAAAAATGCGGACCGCGAAATGGCTATGCTATCGCAAAATGGACTGCAAAATGACCTTCATAATTCAATAATTTTCTACTTAACTCTGCGATGATTGTGCGGCCAACAAAATGGTTATGCGGTCGCGAAACAGACCGCATAATTTCCTTGTTTTGCCAAACATTTCCATCCAACACCTCGGTGCATTATTCAACTCGAAGGTTATTTATCAAAATGGCTCCGGGTTATAAAAATAGGAAAATAGACCCTCCGAACTTAGGTCTGCGGTCGCATAATTGACCGTAGAATAGATATGTTGTCCGCAAAATGGACCGCAAAAGTGATGCCCAAAAATTGGGTTGGTCTGGATAGGTCTGCGCCCGGTCTGCAGTCCGCAGACCACTTATGCTGCCACAGAATGGACAGTAGAATGACCCAATACAATTATTCGTGCCAAATCTGCGACGGACAATGCGGACCGCGAAATGGATATGCGATCATAGAATGGACCGCAAAATGAACTTCGAAATTCAACTTTTTTCTGCTTAACTCCGCGATGATTGTGCGGCCCGAAAAATGGCTTTACAGTGGCGAAACAGACTGCATAATTGCCTTGTTCTGCCAAAAATTTCCATCCAACATCTCGATGCATTCTTCAACCCAAAGGCTATTTATCAAAATGAGTCTGGGTTATAAAAATAGGAAACTTAACCCTCCGAACGTAGGTCTACGGTCGCAAAATTGACCGCACAACAGATATGCGATTCGCAAAAATGGACCGCAAAAGTGATGCCCAAAAACTTGAATGGTCTGGACAGGTCTGCGGTGCGCAGACCACTTATGCGGCCACAGAATGGATCGCAGAATGACCCAACAAAATTCTTCGTGCCAAATCTGCGACAAAAAATGCGGACCGCGAAATGGATATGCGATAACAAAATAGACCTCAAAATGACCTTCGAAATTCAACAATTTTATGCTCAACTCTGCGATGATTGTGCGTCCCGCAAAATGGTTATGCGGTGGCGAAACAGACCGCATAAGTTCCTTGTTTTGCAAAAAATTTCCATCCAATACCTCGATGCATTCTTTAACCCAAAGGCTATTAATCAAAATGGGTCCGGGTTATAAAATAAGAAAATGGACCCTCCGAACTTACGTCTGCTGTCGCAGAATTGACCGCAGAACAGATATGCGGTCCGCAAAATGGACCGCAAAAGTGATGCCCAAAAACTGGGATGGTCTGGACAGGTGTGCGACCGTTCTGCGGTCCGCAGACCTTTTATGCGGCCGCAGAATGAACCGCAGAATGACCCAACAAAATTCTTCATGCCAAATCTGCGACGGACAATGCGGACCGCAAAATGGATATGTGATCGCAAAATGGACCACAAAATGAACTTCAAAATTCAACAATTTTCCGCTCAACTCTACGATGATTGTGCGGCCCGCAAAGAGGTTCAGCGGTCGCGAAACAGACCCAATAATTACCTTGTTCTGCCAAAATTTCAATCCAACACCTCGATGCATTCTTCAACCCATAGTCTATTTATCAAAATAGGGCCGGATTATAAAAATAGAAAAATAGACCCTCCGAACTCAGGTCTGTGGTCACAGAATTGACCGCAGAACAAATATATGCGGTCCGTAAAATGGACCGCGAAAGTGATGCAAAAAACCTGGGATGGGCTAGACAGGTCTGCGGTCCGCAGACCACTTATGCGGCAGCAGAATGGAAAGCAAAATGACCCAATAAAATTCTTCATGCCAATTCTGCGACGAAAAATGCGGACCGCAAAATAGATATGCGATCGCCGAATAAACCACAAAATAACCTCCAAAATTCAATAATTTTCTGCTGAACTCCGCAATCATTGTGCGGCCCACAAAGCGGTTCTGCGATCGCGAAACAGATTGCATAATTGCCTTGTTCTGCCAAAAACTTCCATCTAACACCTCAATACACTCTTCAACCCAAAGGCTATTTATCAAAATGGGGTCAGGTTATAAAAATAGGAAAATGGACCCTCCGATCTTAGGTCTGCGGTCGCAGAATTGACCGTAAAACAAATATATGCGGTCCGTAAAATGGACCGCGAAAGTGATGCCCAAAACCTGGGATGGTCTAGAAAGGTATGCGGTCCGCACACCACTTATGCGGCAGCAGAATGGACAGCAGAATGACCCAACAAAATTCTTCGTGCCAAATCTGCGACGCAAAATGCTAACCGCAAAATAGGTATGCGATCGCCGAATGGACCGCAAAATAACCTTCAAAATTCAGGAAAGTTTCTGCTCAACTCCGCAATGATTGTGCGGCCCGCAAAACGGTTTTGCGGTCGCAAAACAGATTGCATAATTGCCTTGTTCTGCCAAAAAATTTCATCTAACACCTCGATGCATTCTTCGACCCAAAGGCTATTTATCAAAATGGGGTCGGGTAATAAAATAAAAAAATTGATCCACCAAACTCAGGTCTGCGGTCGCAGAAATGACTGGAGAACAGATATGCGGTCCGCAAAAAGGACCGCGAAAGTGATGCCCAAAACCTAGGATGGTCTAGACAGGTCTGCGGTTCGCAGACCACTTATGTGGCCGCAGAATGGATAGCAGAATAACCCAACAAAATTCTTCGGGCCATATCTGCGACGAAAAATGCAGATCAAGAAATAGATATGCGATCATAGAATGGATCGCAAAATGACCTTGAAAATTCAACAATTTTCTATTCAACTCCACGATGATTGTACGGCCCGCTAAACGGTTCTGCGGTCGCGAAACAGACCGCATAATTTCCTTATTTTGCAAAAGATTTCCATCCAACACCTCGATGTATTCTTCAACCCAAAGGCTATTAATCAAAATGGGTCCGGGTTATAAAAATAAGAAAATGGACCCTCCGAACATAGGTGTGTGGTTGTAGAATTGACCGCAGAACAGATATGCGGTCCGCAAAATGGACCGTAAAAGTGATGTCCAAATATTGGGATGGTCTGGATAGGTCTGCGACCGTTCTACGGTCCGCAGACCCTTAATGCGGCCACAGAATAGACCGCTGAATGACCCAACAAAATATTTCATGCCAAATCTTCGACGGACAATGCGAACTGCAAAATGGATATGCAATTGCAGAATGGACTGCAAAATGAACTTCAAAATTCAACAATTTTCTACTCAACTCTGCGATGATTGTGCGGCCCGCAAAAACGTTCTACGGTNCGTGGTTGCAGCATTGACCGCAGAACAGATATGCGGTCCGCATAATGGACAGCAAAACTGATGTCCAAAAATAGGGATGGTCTGGATAGGTCTACGACCGTTCTACGGTCCGCAAACCCTTAATGCGGCCGCAGATGACCCAACAAAATATTTCATGCCAAATCTTCGACGGACAATGCGAACTGCAAAATGGACCGCAAAATGAACTTCAAAATTCAATAATTTTGTACTCAACTCTGCGATGATTGTGCGGCCCGCAAAAAGGTTCTACGGCCGTGAAACAGACCGCATAATTGCCTTGTTCTGCCAAATATTTCCATCCAAGACTTCGATGCATTCTTCAATTCAAAGACTATTTATCAAAATGAGGCCGGGATATAAAAATAGGAAAATAGACCCTCCGAAATCAGGTCTGCGGTAGCAGAATTGAGCGTAGAACAAATATATGCGGTTCGTAAGATGGACCGCGAAAGTGAATCCCAAAACCTGGGATGGTCTAGACAGGTCTGCGACCGTTCTGGGGTCCACAGACCACTTATGCGGTAGCAGAATGGACAGCAGAATGACCCAACAAAATATTTCGTGCCAAATCTGCGACGAAAAATGCGGACCGCGAAATGGGTATGCGATCGCCGAATGGACCGCAAAATAACTTTCAAAATTCAATAAGTTTTTGTTCAAAAACGCAATGATTGTGCGGCCCGCAAAACGGTTCTGCGGTCGCGAAACAGATTGCATAATTGCCTTGTTCTGCCAAAAATTTCCATCTTACACCTCGATGCATTCTTCGACCCAAAGGCTGTTTATCAAAATGGGGTCGGGTTATAAAAAAGAAAAATTGATCCTCCAAACTCAAGTCTCCGGTCGCAGAATTGACTGGAGAACAGATATGCGGTCCGTAAAAAAGACCGCGAAAGTGATGCCCAAAACCTGGGATGATCTGGACAGGTCTGCAACGCGCAGACCACTTATGCGGCCACAGAATAGACTGCAGAATGACACAACAAAATTCTTCGTGCCATATCTGCGACAAAAATTGCGGATCGCGAAATAGATATGCGATCGTAGAATGGATTGCAAAATGACCTTCAAAATTCAACAATTTTCTATTCAACTCCATGATGATTGTACGGCCCGCTAAACGGTTCTGCGGTCGCGAAACAGACCGCATAATTTCCTTATTTTGCAAAAGATTTCCATCCAACACCTCGATGTATTTTTCAACCCAAAGGCTATTAATCAAAATGGGTCCGGGTTAAAAAAAATAAGAAAATGGACCCTCCAAACATAGGTCTGTGGTTGCAGAATTGACCGCAGAACAGATATGCGGTCCGCAAAATGGAGCGCAAAACTGATGTCCAAAAATTGGGATGGTCTGGATAGGTCTGCGACCGTTCTACGGTCCGCAAACCCTTAATGCGGCCGCTGAATGGACCGCAGAATGACCCAACAAAATTTTTCATGCCAAATCTTCGACGGACAATGCGAACTGTAAAATGGATATACAATTGCAGAATGGACCGCAAAATGAACTTCAAAATTCAACAATTTTCTACTCAACTCTGCGATGATTGTGCGGCCCGCAAAAAGGTTCTACGGTCGCGAAACAGACCGCATAATTGCCGTGTTCTGCCAAAAATATCCATCCAACACCTCGATGCATTCTTCAATCCAAAGACTATTTATCAAAATGGGGCCGGGATACAAAAATAGGAAAATAGACCCTCCGAAATCAGGTCTGTGGTAGCAGCATTGAGCGTAGAATAAATATATGCGGTTCGTAAGATGGACCGCGAAAGTGATTCCCAAAACCTGGGATGGTCTAGACAGGTCTGCGACCGGTCTGGGGTCCACAGACCACTTATGCGGAAGCAGAATGGACAGCAGAATGACCCAACAAAATTCTTCGTGCCATATCTGCGATGAAAAATGCGGACCGCGAAATGGGTATGCGATCGCCGAATGGACCGCAAAATAACCTTCAAAATTCAATACTTTTCTGCTCAACTACGCAATGATACTGCGGCCCGCAAAACGGTTCTGCGGTCGCGAAAAAGATTGCATAATTGCCTTGTTCTACCAAAAATTTCCTTCTAACACCTCGATGCATTCTTCGACCCAAAGGCTGTTTATCAAAATGGGGTCGGGTTATAAAAAAGAAAAATTGATCCTCCAAACTCAAGTCTCCGGTCGCAGAATTGACTGGAGAACAGATATGCGGTCCGTAAAAAAGACCGCGAAAGTGATGCCCAAAACCTGGGATGATCTGGACAGGTCTGCAACGCGCAGACCACTTATGCGGCCACAGAATAGACTGCAGAATGACACAACAAAATTCTTCGTGCCATATCTGCGACAAAAATTGCGGATCGCGAAATAGATATGCGATCGTAGAATGGATTGCAAAATGACCTTCAAAATTCAACAATTTTCTATTCAACTCCATGATGATTGTACGGCCCGCTAAACGGTTCTGCGGTCGCGAAACAGACCGCATAATTTCCTTATTTTGCAAAAGATTTCCATCCAACACCTCGATGTATTTTTCAACCCAAAGGCTATTAATCAAAATGGGTCCGGGTTAAAAAAAATAAGAAAATGGACCCTCCAAACATAGGTCTGTGGTTGCAGAATTGACCGCAGAACAGATATGCGGTCCGCAAAATGGAGCGCAAAACTGATGTCCAAAAATTGGGATGGTCTGGATAGGTCTGCGACCGTTCTACGGTCCGCAAACCCTTAATGCGGCCGCTGAATGGACCGCAGAATGACCCAACAAAATTTTTCATGCCAAATCTTCGACGGACAATGCGAACTGTAAAATGGATATACAATTGCAGAATGGACCGCAAAATGAACTTCAAAATTCAACAATTTTCTACTCAACTCTGCGATGATTGTGCGGCCCGCAAAAAGGTTCTACGGTCGCGAAACAGACCGCATAATTGCCGTGTTCTGCCAAAAATATCCATCCAACACCTCGATGCATTCTTCAATCCAAAGACTATTTATCAAAATGGGGCCGGGATACAAAAATAGGAAAATAGACCCTCCGAAATCAGGTCTGTGGTAGCAGCATTGAGCGTAGAATAAATATATGCGGTTCGTAAGATGGACCGCAAAAGTGATTCCCAAAACCTGGGATGGTCTAGACAGGTCTGCGACCGGTCTGGGGTCCACAGACCACTTATGCGGAAGCAGAATGGACAGCAGAATGACCCAACAAAATTCTTCGTGCCATATCTGCGATGAAAAATGCGGACCGCGAAATGGGTATGCGATCGCCGAATGGACCGCAAAATAACCTTCAAAATTCAATACTTTTCTGCTCAACTACGCAATGATACTGCGGCCCGCAAAACGGTTCTGCGGTCGCGAAAAAGATTGCATAATTGCCTTGTTCTACCAAAAATTTCCTTCTAACACCTCGATGCATTCTTCGACCCAAAGGCTGTTTATCAAAATGGGGTCGGGTTATAAAAAAGGAAAATTGATCCTCCAAACTCAGGTCTCCGGTCACAGAATTGACTGGAGAACAGATATGCGGTCCGCAAAAAAGACCGCGAAAGTGATGCCCAAAACCTGGGATGATCTGGACAGGTCTGCGGCCCGCAGACCACTTATGCGGCCGCACAATAAACTGCAGAATGACACAACAAAATTCTTCGTGCCATATCTGCGACAAAAATTGCGGATCGCGAAATAGATATGCGATCGTAGAATGGATTGCAAAATGACCTTCAAAATTTAACAATTTTCTACTCAACACCACGATGATTGTACGGCCCGCTAAACGGTTCTGCGATCGCGAAACAGACCGCATAATTTCCTTATTTTGCAAAAGATTTCCATCCAACACCTCGATGTATTCTTCAACCCAAAGGCTATTAATCAAAATGGGTCCGGGTTATAAAAATAAGAAAATGGACCCTCCGAACATAGGTGTGTGGTTGTAGAATTGACCGCAGAACAGATATGCGGTCCGCAAAATGGACCGTAAAAGTGATGTCCAAATATTGGGATGGTCTGGATAGGTCTGCGACCGTTCTACGGTCCGCAGACCCTTAATGCGGCCACAGAATAGACCGCTGAATGACCCAACAAAATATTTCATGCCAAATCTTCGACGGACAATGCGAACTGCAAAATGGATATGCAATTGCAGAATGGACCGCAAAATGAACTTCAAAATTCAACAATTTTCTACTCAACTCTGCGATGATTGTGCGGCCCGCAAAAACGTTCTACGGTCGCGAAACAGGCCGCATAATTGCCTTGTTCTGCCACAAATTTCCATCCAACACTTCGATGCATTCTTCAATCCAAAGGCTATTTATCAAAATGGGGCCGGGATATAAAAATAGGAAAATAGACCCTCCGGAATCAGGTCTGCGGTAGCAGAATTGAGCGTAGAACAAATATATGCGGTTCGTAAGATGGACCGCGAAAGTGATTCCCAAAACCTGGGATGGTCTAGACAGGTCTGCGACCGGCCTGGGGTCCACAGACCACTTATGCGGCAGCAGAATGGACAGCAGAATGACCCAACAAAATATTTCGTGCCAAATCTGCGACGAAAAATGCGGACCGCATAATGGGTATGCGATCGCCGAATGGACCGCAAAATAACCTTCAAAATTCAATAATTTTCTGTTCAACAACGCAATGATTGTGCGGCCCGCAAAACGGTTCTGCGGTCGCGAAACAGATTGCATAATTGCCTTGTTTCTGCCAAAAATTTCCATCTAACACCTCGATGCATTCTTCGACCCAAAGGCTATTTATCAAAATGGGGTCGAGTTATAAAAAAGGAAAATTGATCCTCCAAACTCAGGTCTCCGGTCGCAGAATTGACTGGAGAACAGATATGCAGTATGCAAAAAAGACCGCGAAAGTGATGACCAAAACCTAGGATGGTCTAGATAGGTCTGCGGTCCGCAGACCACTTATGCGGTTGCAGAATAGACCGCAGAATAACCCAACTACATTCTTCGTGCCATATCTGCGACGGGAAATGCGGATCAAGAAATAGATATGCGATCATAGAATGAACCGCAAAATAACCTTGAAAATTCAATAATTCTCTGCTCAACTCCGTAATGATTGTGTGGCCCGCAAAACGGTTCTGCGGTCGCGAAATAGATTGCATAATTGCCTTGTTCTGCAAACGATTTCCATCTATTACCTCGATGCATTCTTCAACCCAAAGGCTATTTATCAAAATGGGGCCGGGTTATAAAACAAGAAACATTTATCCTCCGAACTCAGGTCTGCTGTCACAGAATTGACTGGAAAATAGATATGCGGTCCGCACAAAAAACTGCGCAAGTGATGCCCAAAACCTAGGATGGTCTAGACAGGTCTGCAGTCCACAGACCACTTATGTGGCCGCAAAATGGACCGCAGAATGACCCATCAAAATTCTTCATGCCAAATCTGCGACGGAAAATATATACCGTGAAATGGATATGCGATCGTAGAATGGACTGAAAAAAATGATCGTCAAAATTCAACAATTTTTTGCTCAACTCGGCGATGATTGTGCGGCCCGCAAAACAGTTCTGTGGTCGTGAAATAGATCACATAATTACCTTGTTCTGCCAAAAATTTCCATCCAACACTCAATGCATTCTTCAACCCAAAGGCTATTTATCAAAATGTGGCTGATTAATTAAAAAAAAAGAAAATAGATCCTCCAAACTCAGGTCTGCGGTCGTAGAATTGACTGGAGAACAGATATGCGGTCCGCAAAAAAGACCGCGAAAGTGATGCCCAAAACCTGGGATGGTCTGGACAGGTCTGCGGCTTGCAGACCACTTATGCGGCCGCAGAATGGACCGCAGAATGACACAACAAAATTCTTCATGCCATATCTGCGACACAAAATACGGATCGCGAAATAGATATGCGATCGTAGAATGGATTGCAAAATGACCTTGAAAATTCGACAATTTTCTACTCAACTCCACGATGATTGTATGGCCCGCAAAACGGTTCTGCGATCGCGAAACAGCCCGTATAATTTCCTTATTTTGCAAACCATTTCCATCCAATACCTCGA
Source organism: Nicotiana otophora (assembly GCA_000715115.1). NCBI lineage: Eukaryota > Viridiplantae > Streptophyta > Magnoliopsida > Solanales > Solanaceae > Nicotiana > Nicotiana otophora. Next base: position 19,197 of record AWOL01S0154293.1, read on the forward strand.
TGTATTCTTCAACCCAAAGGCTATTAATCAAAATGGGTCCGGGTTATAAAAATAAGAAAATGGACCCTCCGAACATAGGTCTGTGGTCACAGAATTGACCGCAGAACAAATATGCGGTCAGCAAAAGTGATGCCTAAAAATTGGGATGGTCTGGACAGGTCTGCGACCGTTGTGCGGTCCGCAGACCCTTAATGCGGCCGCAGAATGGACCGCAGAATGACCCAACAAAATGCTTCATGCCAAATCTGCAAAAGACAATGCGGACCGCAAAATGGATATGCGATCGCAGAATGGACCGCAAAATGAACTTCAAAATTCAACAATTTTCTGCTCAACTCTGCGATGATTGTGCGGCCCGCAAAAAGGTTCTGCGGTCGTGAAACAGACCGCATAATTGCCTTGTTCTGCCAAATATTTCCATCCAGTACCTCGATGCATTCTTCAACCCAAAGTTTATTTATCAAAATGGGGCCGGGTTATAAAAATAGGAAAAGGGTCCTCAGATCTCAGGTCTGCGGTCGCAAAATTGACCGAAGAACAAATATATGTGGTCCGTAAAATGGACCGCGAAAGTGATGCCCAAAACCGGGGANATGCGGTCGCGAAATAGACCGCATAATTGCCTTGTTCTCCCAAAACTTTCCATCCAACACCTCGATGTATTATTCAACCCAAAGACTATTTATCAAAATGGGGCCGGGTTATAAAAATAAAAAAATGGAGCCTCCGAACTCAGGTCTGCGGTCGCAGAATTGACCGCAGAACAAATATTGCGGTCTGTAAAATGGACCGCGAAAGTGATGCCCAAAACCTGGGATGGTCTAGACAGGTCTACAACCGGTCTACGGTCCGCAGACCACTTATGCGGCAGCAGAATGACCCAAAACAATTCTTCGTGCCAAATCTGTGACGAAAAATGCGGGTCGCAAAAATAGATATGCGATCGCCGAATGGATCGCAAAATGACCTTGAAAATTCAACAATTTGCTACTCAACTCCGCAATGATTATGCGGCCCACAAAATGGTTCTACGGTCGAAATAGATTGCATAATTGCCTTGTTCTGCCAAAAATTTCCATCTAACACCTCGATGTATTCTTCAACCCAAAGGCCATTTATCAAAATGGGGTCGGGTTATAAAAAAAAGGAAAATTGATCCTCCAAACTCAGGTCTGCGGTCGCAGAATTGACTGGAGAACAGATATACGGTCCGTACAAAAGACCGCGAAAGTGATGCCCAAAACCTAGGATGGTCTAGACAGGTCTGCAGACCGCAGACCAATTATGTGGCCGCAGAATGGACCGCAGAATGACCCAAGAAAATTCTTCGTGCCAAATCTGCGACGGAAAATACGGACCGCAAAATGGATATGCGATCGTAGAATGGACTGTAAAATGACCTGCAAAATTAAAAAAAATTTTGCTCAACTCCGCGATGATTGTGCGTCCCGCAAAATGGTTATGTGGTCGCGAAACAGATCACTTAATTGCCTTGTTCTGCCAAAAATTTCCATCCCACACCTCACTGTATTCTTCAACCCAAAGGCTATTTATACAAATAGGGCCGGGTTATAAAAAAAGGAAAATTGATCCTCCAAACTCAGGTCTGCGGTCGCAGAATTGACTGGAGAACAGATATGCGGTCCGCGAAATGTACCGCGAAATGATGCCCAAAACCTGGGATGGTCTGGACAGGTCTGCGGTCCGCAAACCACTTATGCGGCCGCAGAATGGACAGTAGAATGGCCCAACAAATTTCTTCGTGCCAAATCTGTGACGGACCGCGAAATGGATATGCGATCGCAGAATGGACCGCAAAATGACCTTCAAAATTCAATAATTTTCTGCTCAACTCCGCGATGATTGTGCAGCCCGCAAAACGGTTCTGCGGTCACGAAACAGACCACATAATTGCCTTGTTCTGCCAAAACTTTCCATCTAACACCTCGATGCATTCTTCAACCCAAAGGCTATTTATTAAAATGGGGTCGGGTAATAAAAAAAGGAAAATTGATCCTCCAACCTCAGGTCTGCGGTCGCAGAACGGACCGCAGAATGACCCAAAAAAATTCTTCGTGCCAAATCTGTGACGAAAACTGCGGATCGCAAAATAGATATACGATCGTAGAATGGATCACAAAATGACCTTGAAAATTCAATAATTTTCTACTCAACTCCACGATGATTGTGTGGCCCGCAAAACGGTTCTGCGGTCACGAAACAGACCACATAATTTCCTTGTTTTGCAAACAATTCCATCCTACACCTCGATGCTTTCTTCAACCCAAAGGTTATTAATCTAAATGGGTCCGAGTTATAAAAATATGAAAATGGACCCTCCGAACATAGGTCTGCGGTCGCAGAATTGATCGTAGAAAAGATATGCGGTCCCCAAAATGGACCGCAAAAGTGATGCCTAAAAACTGGGATGGTCTGGACAGGTCTGCGACCGTTCTGCGGTCCGTAGACCCTTAATGCGGCCGCAGAATGACCCAACAAAATTCTTCATGCCAAATCTGCGACGAACAAAGCGGACCGCAAAATGGATATGCGATCGCAGAATGGACCGCAAAATGAACTTCAAAATTCAACAATTTTCTGCTCAACTCTGCGATGATTGTGCGGCCCGCAAAAAGGTTCTGCGGTCGTGAAACAGACCGCATAATTGCCTTGTTCTGCCAAATATTTCCATCCAGTACCTCGATGCATTCTTCAACCCAAAGTTTATTTATCAAAATGGGGCCGGGTTATAAAAATAGGAAAAGGGTCCTCAGATCTCAGGTCTGCGGTCGCAAAATTGACCGAAGAACAAATATATGTGGTCCGTAAAATGGACCGCGAAAGTGATGCCCAAAACCGGGGATGGTGTAGACACATCTGCGGTCCGCAGACCACTTATGCGGCCGTAGAATAGACCACATAATGACCCAAAAAAATTCTTCGTGCCAAATCTGTGACGAAAAATACGGATCGCAAAATTGATATGCGATCGTAGAATGGATCGCAAAAGGAACTTGAAAATTCAACAATTTGCTACTCAACTCCACGATGATTGTGCGGCCCGCAAAACGGTTCTGCGGTCGCGAAACAGACCGCATAATTTCCTTATTTTGCAAACAATTCCATCCAACACCTCGATGCATTCTTCAACCTAAAGACTATTTATCAAAATGCGGCCGGGTTATAAAAATAGAAAAATTGACCGCGAAAGTGATGCCCAAAACTTGGGACGGTCTAGACAGGTCTGCGGCCCGCAGACCACTTATGCTGTAGCAGAATTGACAGCAGAATGACCCAACAAAATTCTTCGTGCCAAATCTGCGACGCAAAATGCGGACCGCGAAATGGATATGCGGTCACCGAATGGACCGCAAAATAACCTTCAAAATTCATTAATTTTCTGCTCAACTCGACAATGATTGTGCTGCCCACAAAACGGTTCTGCGGTCGCGAAACAGATTGCATAATTGCCTTGTTCTGCCAAAAATTTCCATCAAACACCTCGATCATTCTTCAACCCAAAGGCTATTTATCAAAATGGGGTCGGGTAATAAAAAAAGGAAAATTGATGCTCCAAACTCAAGTCTGCGGTCGCAGAATTGACGGGAGAACAGATATGCGCTCCGCACAAAAGAACGCGAAAGTGATGCCCAAAACCTAGGATGGTCTAGACAGGTCTGCGGTCCGTAGACCACTTATGTGGCCGCAGAATGACCCAACAAATTTCTTCATGCCAAATCTGCGACGGAAAATACGGACCACAAAATGGATATGCGATCGTAGAATAGACTGCAAAATGACCTTCAAAATTCAAAACTTTTCTATGCAACTCCGCGATGATTGTGCGGCCCGCAAAACGGTTATGTGGTCGCGAAATAGATCACTTAATTGCCTTGTTCTGCCAAATATTTCCATTTAACACCTCAATGCATCCTTCAACCCAAAGGCTGTTTATCAAAATGGGGTCGGGTTATAAAAAAAGAAAAATTGATCCTCCAAACTCAGGTCTGCGGTTGCAGAATTGAGTGGAGAATAGATATGCGGTCCGCACAATAGACCGCGAAAGTGATGCCCATATCCTGGGATGGTCTGGACAGGTCTGCGGTCCGCAGACCACTTATGCGGCCGCAGAATGGACCGCAGAATGACCCAAAAACAATTCTTCGTGCCAAATCTGTGACAGAAAATGCGGATCGCAAAATAGATATACGATCGTAGAATGGATCGCAAAATGACCTTGAAAATTCAACAATTTTCTACTCAACTCCACGAAGATTGTGCGGCCCGCAAAATAGTTCTGCGGTCGTGAAACAGACCGCATAATTTCCTTGTTTTGCAAACAATTCCATCCAAAACCTCAATGCGTTCTTCAACCCAATGGTTATTAATCAAAATGGGTCCGGGTTATAAAAATAAGAAAATGGACCCGCCGAACGTAGGTCTGCGGTCGCAGAATTGACCGTAGAAAAGATATGCGGTCCGTAAAATGGACCGCAAAAGTGATGCCTAACAATTGGGATGGTCTGGACAGGTCTGCGACCGTTCTGCGGTCCGCAGACCCTTAATGCGGCCGAACAATAACCCAACAAAATTCTTCATGCCAAATCTGCGACGAACAAAGCAGACCGCAAAATGGATATGCTATCGCAGAATGGACCGCAAAATGAACTTCAAAAATCAACTCTGCGATGATTGTGCGGCCCACAAAATGGTTCTGCGGTCACGAAACAGACCACATAATTGCCTTGTTCTGCCAAATATTTCCATCCAACACCTCGATGCATTCTTCAACCCAAAGTCTATTTATAAAAATGGGGCCGGGTTATAAGAATAGGAAAATGGACCCTCCGATCTCAGGTTTGCGGTCGCAGAATTGACCGCAGTACAAATATATACGGTCCGTAAAATGGACCGCGAAAGTGATGCCCAAAACTTGGGATGGTCTAGATAGGTCTGCGGTCCGCATACCACTTATGCGGCAGCAGAATAGACAGCAGAATGACCCAATAAAATTCTTCGTGCCAAATCTACGACGTAAAATGCGGACCGCGAAATGGATATGCGATCACCGAATGGACCGCAAAATAACCTTCAAAATTCAATAATTGTTTGCTCAACTTGACAATGATTGTACGGCCCGCAAAACGGTTCTGTGGTCACGAAACAGATTGCATAATTGCCTTGTTCTGCCAAAACTTTCCATCTAACACCTCGATGCATTCTTCAACCCAAAGGCTATTTATCAAAATGGGGTCGGGTAATAAAAAAAGGAAAATTGATGCTCCAAACTCAAGTCTGCGGTCGCAGAATTGACGGGAGAACAGATATGCGCTCCGCACAAAAGAACGCGAAAGTGATGCCCAAAACCTAGGATGGTCTAGACAGGTCTGCGGTCCGTAGACCACTTATGTGGCCGCAGAATGACCCAACAAATTTCTTCATGCCAAATCTGCGACGGAAAATACGGACCACAAAATGGATATGCGATCGTAGAATAGACTGCAAAATGACCTTCAAAATTCAAAACTTTTCTATGCAACTCCGCGATGATTGTGCGGCCCGCAAAACGGTTATGTGGTCACGAAATAGATCACTTAATTGCCTTGTTCTGCCAAATATTTCAATTTAACACCTCAATGCATCCTTCAACCCAAAGGCTGTTTATCAAAATGGGGTCGGGTTATAAAAAAAGAAAAATTGATCCTCCAAACTCAGGTCTGCGGTTGCAGAATTGAGTGGAGAATAGATATGCGGTCCGCACAATAGACCGCGAAAGTGATGCCCATATCCTGGGATGGTCTGGACAGGTCTGCGGTCCGCAGACCACTTATGCGGCCGCAGAATGGACCGCAGAATGACCCAAAAACAATTCTTCGTGCCAAATCTGTGACAGAAAATGCGGATCGCAAAATAGATATACGATCGTAGAATGGATCGCAAAATGACCTTGAAAATTCAACAATTTTCTACTCAACTCCACGAAGATTGTGCGGCCCGCAAAATAGTTCTGCGGTCGTGAAACAGACCGCATAATTTCCTTGTTTTGCAAACAATTCCATCCAAAACCTCAATGTATTCTTCAACCCAATGGTTATTAATCAAAATGGGTCCGGGTTATAAAAATAAGAAAATGGACCCGCCGAACGTAGGTCTGCGGTCGCAGAATTGACCGTAGAAAAGATATGCGGTCCGTAAAATGGACCGCAAAAGTGATGCCTAACAATTGGGATGGTCTGGACAGGTCTGCGACCGTTCTGCGGTCCGCAGACCCTTAATGCGGCCGAACAATAACCCAACAAAATTCTTCATGCCAAATCTGCGACGAACAAAGCAGACCGCAAAATGGATATGCTATCGCAGAATGGACCGCAAAATGAACTTCAAAAATCAACTCTGCGATGATTGTGCGGCCCACAAAATGGTTCTGCGGTCACGAAACAGACCACATAATTGCCTTGTTCTGCCAAATATTTCCATCCAACACCTCGATGCATTCTTCAACCCAAAGTCTATTTATAAAAATGGGGCCGGGTTATAAGAATAGGAAAATGGACCCTCCGATCTCAGGTTTGCGGTCGCAGAATTGACCGCAGTACAAATATATACGGTCCGTAAAATGGACCGCGAAAGTGATGCCCAAAACTTGGGATGGTCTAGATAGGTCTGCGGTCCGCATACCACTTATGCGGCAGCAGAATAGACAGCAGAATGACCCAATAAAATTCTTCGTGCCAAATCTACGACGTAAAATGCGGACCGCGAAATGGATATGCGATCACCGAATGGACCGCAAAATAACCTTCAAAATTCAATAATTGTTTGCTCAACTTGACAATGATTGTACGGCCCGCAAAACGGTTCTGTGGTCACGAAACAGATTGCATAATTGCCTTGTTCTGCCAAAACTTTCCATCTAACACCTCGATGCATTCTTCAACCCAAAGGCTATTTATCAAAATGGGGTCGGAAAATAAAAAAAAGGAAAATTGATCCTCCAAACTCAGGTCTGCGGTCGCAGAATTGACTGGAGAAGAGATATGCGGTTCGCAAAAAAGACCGCGAAAGTGATCCCCAAATCCTAAGATGGTCTAGACAGGTCTGCGTACCGCAGACCACTTATGTGGCCGCAGAATAGACCGCAGAATGTCCCAACAAATTTCTTCGTTCCAAATCTGCGACGGAAAATACGGACAGCAAAATGGACATGCGATCGTAGAATAGACTGCAAAATGACCTTCAAAATTCAAATATTTTCTGCTCAACTTTGCGATGATTGTGCGGCCCGCAAAACGGTTCTGCGGTCGCAAAAAAGATCAATTTATTGCCTTGTTCTGCCAAAAATTTCCATCAAACACCTCAATACATTCTTCAACCCAAAGGCTATTTATCAAATTGGGCCCGGGTTATAAACAAAAGGAAAATTGATCCTCCAAACTCAGGTCTGCGGTCGCAGAATTGACTGGAGAACAGATATGCGGTCGGCAAAATAGACCGCGAAAGTGATGCCCAAAACCTGGGATGGTCTGGACAGGTCTGCGGTCCGCAGACCACTTATGGGGCCGCAGAATGACCCAAAAAAATTCTTCGTGCCAAATCTATGACGGAAAATGCGAATCGCAAAATAGATATGCGATCATAGAATGGATCGCAAAATGACCTTGAAAATGCAACACTTTTCTACTCAACTCCACGATGATTGTGCGGCCCGCAAAACGTTTTTTCGGTCACGAAACAGACCGCATAATTTCCTTGTTTTGCAAAACAATTTCCATCCAACACCTTGATGCATTCTTCAATCCAAAAGCTATTAATCGAAATGGGTCCGGGTTATAAAAATAAGTAAATAGACCCTCCGAATGTAGGTCTGCGGTCGCAGAATTGACCGCAGAACAGATATACAGTCCACAAAATGGATCGCAAAAGTGATGCCTAAAAGTTGGGATGGTCTGCACAGGTCTGCGACCGTTCTGCGGTCCGCAGACCATTAATGCGGCCGCAGAATGACTCAATAACATTCTTCACGCCAAATATGCGATGAACAATGCGGACCGCAAAATGGATATGCGATTGCAGAATGGACCGTAAAATGAACTTCAAAATTCAACAATTTTCTGCTCAACTCTGCGATAATTGTGTGGCCCGCAAAAAGGTTCTGCGGTCGCAAAACAGACCGCATAATTGCCTTGTTCTGCCAAAGATATTCATCCAACACCTCGATATATTCTTCAACCTAAAGTCTTTTTATCAAAATAGGGCCGGGTTATAAAAATAGGAAAATAGACCCTCTGATCTCAGGTCTGCGGTCGCAGAATTGACCGTAGAACAAATATATGTTGTCCGTAAAATGGACCGCGAAAGTGATGCCCAAAGCTGGGATGGTCTAGACAGGTCCGCGGTCCGCATAACCCTTATGCGGCAGCAGAATGGACAACAGAATGACCCAACAAAATTTTTCATGCCAAATCTGCGACGAAAAATGCGGACCGCGAAATGGATATGCGATCGCCGAATGGACCGCGAAATAACCTTCAAAATGCAATAATGTTCTGATCAACTCCACAATAATTGTGCGGCTCACAAAACGGTTCTGCGGTCGTGAAACAGATTGCATAATTGCCTTGTTCTGCCAAAAATTTTCACCTAACACCTCGATGCATTCTTCAACCCAAAGGCTATTTATTAAAATGGGGTCGGGTTATAAAAAAAAGGAAAATTGATCCTCCAAACTCAGCTCTACGGTCCCAGAATTGACAGGAGAACAAATATGCGGTGCGTAAGAAACACCGAAAGTGATGTCTAAAACCTAGGATGGTCTAGACAGGTCGGCGGTCCGTAGACCACTTATGTGGCCGCAAAATGGACCGCAGAATGACCCAACAAAATTCTTCGTGTCAAATCTGCGACGGAAAATACGGACCTTGAAATGGATATGTGATCATAGAATGGACTGCAAAATGACCGCAAAATTCAATAATTTTCTGCTCAACTCCGCGATGATTGTGCGGCCCGCAAATTAGTCCTGCGGTCGCGAAATAGATCACATAATTACCTTGTTCTGCCAAAAATTTCCATCCAACACCTCAATGCATTCTTCAACCCAAAGGCTATTTATCAAAATGGGGCTGATTAATAAAAAAGGAAAATAGATCCTCCAAACTCAGGTTTGCGATCGCAGAATTGACTGGAGAACAGATATGCGGTCCGCAAAAAAGACCGCGAAAGTGATGCCCAAAACCCGGGATGGTCTGGACAGGTCTGCGGTCCGCAAACCACTTATGCGGCCGCAGAATGGACCGCAGAATGACATTCTTCGTGCCATATCTGCGACGAAAAATACGGATCGCGAAATAGATATGCGATCGTAGAATGGATCGCAAATTGACCTTGAAAATTCAATAATTTTCTACTCAACTCCACGATGATTGTGCGGCCCGCAAAACGGTTCTGCGGTCGCGAAACAGACCGCATAATTTCTTTATTTTGCAAACAATTTCCATCCAACACCTCGATGTATTCTTGAACCCAAAGGCTATTAAAAGAAATGGGTCCGGGTTATAAAAATAAGAAAATAGACCCTCCGAACATAGGTTTGTGGTCACAGAATTGACCGCGAAATTGATATGCGATCTGCAAAAAAGACCGCGAAAGTGATGCCCAAAAATAGGGATGGTCTGGACAGGCCTGCGGCCGGTCAGTGGACCGCAGACCACTTATGTGACTGTAGAGTGGACCGCAGAATGACCCAACAAAATTCTTCGTGCCAAATCTGTGACTAAAACTACGGACCGCAAAATGGACATGCGATCGTAGAATAGACTGCAAAATGACCTTCAAAATTCAAATATTTTCTGCTCAACTTTGCGATGATTGTGCGGCCCGCAAAACGGTTCTGCGGTCGCAAAAAAGATCAATTTATTGCCTTGTTCTGCCAAAAATTTCCATCAAACACCTCAATACATTCTTCAACCCAAAGGCTATTTATCAAATGGGGCCGGGTTATAAAAAAAGAAAAATTGATCCGCCAAACTCAGGTCTGCGGTCGCAGAATTGACTGGAGAACAGATATGCGGTCAGCAAAATACACCGCGAAAGTGATGCCCAAAACCTGGGATGGTCTGGACAGGTCTGCGATCCGCAGACCACTTAGGCGGTCGCAGAATGGACCGCAGAATGACCCAAAAAAGGTTTTCGTGCCAAATCTGTGACGGAAAATGCGGATCTCAAAATAGATATGCGATCGTAGAATGGATCGCAAAATGACCTTGAAAATTCAACAATTTTCTACTCAACTCCACGATAATTGTGCGGCCCGCAAAATGGTTCTGCGGTCGCGAAACATACCGCATAATTTCCTTGTTTTGCAAAACATTTCCATCCAACACCTCGATGCATTCTTCAATCCAAAGGCTATTAATCAAAATGGGTCCGGGTTATAAAAATTAGAAAATGGACCCTTCGAACGTAGGTCTGCGGTCGCAGAATTGACCACATAATAGATATGCGATCCGCAAAATGGACCGCAAAAGTGATGCCTAAAAACTGGGATAGTTTGGACAGGTCTGCGACCGTTCTGCGGTCCGCAGACCCTTAATGCGGCCACACAATGGACCGCAGAATGGCCCAACAAAATTCTTCATGCCAAATCTACGACGAACAATGCGGACCGCAAAATGGATACGCGTTCGCAGAATGGGCCACAAAATGAACTTCAAAATTCAACAATTTTCTGCTCAACTCTGCGATGATTGTGCGGCCCGCAAAAAGGTTCTGCGATCGCGAAACAGACCACATAATTGCCTTGTTCTGCCAAAAATTTCCATCCAGCACCTCGATGCATTCTTCAACCCAAAGTCTATTTATCAAAATGGGGCCGGGTTATAAAAATAGGAAAATGGACCCTCCGATATCAGGTCTGCGGTCGCAGAATTGACCGAAGAACAAATATATGTGGTCCGTAAAATGGACCGCAAAAGTGATGCCCAAAACCTGGGATGGTCTAGACACGTCTGCGGTCCGCAGACCACTTATGCGGCAGCAGAATGGACAGCAGAATGACCCAACAAAATTCTTCATGCCAAATCTGCTACGGAAAATGCGGACCGCAAAATGGATATGCGATCGCAGAATGGACCGCAAAATGACCTTCAAAATTCAATAATTTTCTGCTCAACTCCGCGATGATTGTGCTGCCCACAAAACGGTTCTGCGGTCGCGAAACATACCGCATAATTGCCTTGTTCGTCCAAAAATTTCCATCCAACACCTCGATGCATTCTACAATTCTCAAACATGTAAGACTACCTCAGCACCACTAACCCTTTAATTCCTTGGCAAAAGTTTTCGGGGCCTTACATCACCCAACCTTTTGGAGGATCGTAATCCTCCTCCGCCATTTTGTCAACAATGCCGAAGCACCTCGATTTATCATCGATCACCTGCTTCATCTCTATAGTCCCCGAGTTTTCCGAGGGAGGTTGATCAAGCTCGTTCGTCGAGCAAGTAAGGCTCCATTTTCGAGTATCAATGAAGATAGGGATCGAGGCTCACATGGGAGCTTTGTTCGAGTGAAAACTGAAGATCTCATTCCCCCCGAATTTCGGCCATTCCTTGAAAAGTGCAACTCTGCCTGTAAGTTCCTTTCCTTCCTGAGTACTTCGAATTTCTTTTGTTCTTCTTTTTCTTATTGCCTATTCCTATCATCGTGCAGCGGCCGCCCAAGTTTCCAACACAGTACTCGCTTCAAGGAGTGGATCGAGGGGATCTGCAAACAAATGTCGTATTTTGAGCGCGAGTGGCACAAACTTTCAAAGGGCAAGTAAGAGGCTCATTCCTATGGTGAGTGCTCCTCCCGAACAAGTTTACTTTCATACTCAACCTTTATTTTTACTAAGTTCTTTTTCTTTTACAGGTTTGCCTAATACCACTAAGCTTTGGCCATTGGATGAGGACGAGGACGAGGCCCTGTCCTCACTTGCTAAACCCTCTGCTTCGGGACAGCCTGGAGTTGCTGCAATGAGGAGAAAAAGAAACAAAAGAGGTAATCTTGTAGCTCCCCAAATGCCGAGGCCAAGAAGAAGATGGTAACTGTCCAGGTCCGAAAAGGCAACAAGAATAGAACCCATGCCCGGGTACCGGACCCCAACTACCTCTACCGGCTCAAGGATTATCCTGAGGACGATGAACTAGAGTTCGTCACCCACGGGTCGACCATTGAGGAAGAATTACAAGCGAAAACCAGGGAAGGTGGCTGAGAGGCTGATCCCTCTCTAGCTCGGGATCTAGAAGGAAAATCGGAGGCTACGGCCTCTTGAGAAACTATCCCTTCCCCAAGGGAAATAGCCGGTGTCATCGACATAGTGGAATTGCCATCTCATACAGAGTCTATGTTCGATGAGGCTTAGGCCGTCAAGGAGAAGTCAAATGAGACGGCATGGGACACAGACAAGGCCCTCAACATGTTCTTTGACATTGTGGGCATGGGCGCGTTGGAGATTATTCCGGGTTTTATCACCTGGAGATTTCGAAAAAGGATGTGCCATTGGGAGAAGGTGAGTTGAGCTCAAGCCCAAAGTTGGTGAGGCAGTTCCCTGCTCCGAGCGTGGATCCCTACCGTAAATGAACGGTCGTGTTTACTATCCCGGCGGATACCCAAGTGTTGTCTGCTCCGGTGGGCGTGTCCAGCTATATTCACTGCCCGGTGACCGAAGAGGATCAGGTGAAGATGAACGAAGTGGGAACATCGATCCTCTTCAACGAGGCACAACATGCACTGAACCAACTACGTTTCCCCTTCCTTCTGCACTTCATGCATCTCGTTTAGCTTCAGTATGTCCTCATAATTTTATCATTTTGTTTTTCAAGATTCGGTGCTCTACCATGAAAGCTTCCTAAAGTCTTAAATGGAAGTCAGCCAACTCTAGTTCGAGCTCAAAGAACAAGTCCATCATAAGAACATGTATAGGCTTCTTAGTGAACAAAAAGATGAGGCCTTCATGGATTTCCCTATTCTACGAGCCGAGCTAGAAAAAGCTCAAAAGGAGGCATTGTCCGTGAAATAGGAGCATGCTGAACTAGCCGACAAATTAAGGATTTTTAGGTTAAAAATGAGAGGTTATGCGTAGTGACTAATGACGCAACCTAGCAGGTCTAAGAGAAGGACAAGTTAAATGAAGCCTCGATTGATTCCTCCGAGGTCGAAGAAATGTTGGCCCAGTATAAAACTGATGTAGAGATAGCCGAGGCCCGTTTAATAACGAAGGCGGAGTATGTAAAGTGGTTGTCCCGGAGGGAGACCCTCGAGGAGATTCACGCCCGGGGATTTGATTTGTTGGCCGAGATTGAAGAGGCCAAGAGGCTTGAGGCGGAGGCAAAAGAGCTTTATGAGCCCGAAGGTCCCGAAGGATCCGGTGCCGAGTCGAGCTCCGGTGAATATTAGGTGGAGATGCTTTAGCTATTGTTTTTGTTTCCTTTTGTATATTTGTTTTTTTTTTATTTGAGGCTATTTTATCGTGCATTTGTAACTAATTTTGGAATACATCTATAAAACTTTTCCTTCTGCAACACCGTGTCTTTTACATTTCAACATTTATTTGTGGATTGTCCTTAATGCCTTACCATATAATTAGACGTAATTTAGAGCACCCGTTCTCCGGAAGACCGAATGAGGCCCGATTTCGATGATAACTCGGAGTTATTTGTGGCTTCAAAATTTTGATAAAAAATGAAGGCCTTTAAGATATTTGAGTGTTTTAGTCATACACCATGATGTTTTGCCGAGGGTAACCCTTTAATACGTTTCAATCATATGTAATGGACTTATTTTCTGAGTACAGACTCGGACGTCTCTGAGCCATTTTAGGTTGGCCATAGACTTTTATGTTCGGCCCTACCTAATAGGCTCGGTACCTCCGAGATTCGATAACTCGGGTAAATCAATTTTTTATCGGATGACAGTCCCCGAGTCAGGGTAGCCCGTGGGTTCTAGGATTTAGGATCCGTTATTCTTTCTAAGTAAAAAGCGAATGCATCAATGGAGCGTAGTTATAAAATATAAAGGGAAAATTTCTTTCATTGCTTTATATGCATAGCACATAATCAGAGGCACATAAGCTTTATGCCATGGCAAGAGTGGGCTACATGGGTACGGTTCGTTTGATCATTTGACCCTTATAATGAATCCTAATTACCAAGCCTTGGCTCTTCATATTAAGTAATAACACCTTCTAAGGATCCTAACTTAGGGGGGTAATGGCCCCTAATATGTGAGGCCAAATTTGTGAGGGTTCGAATACTGTTGATCCGGTGTAGGTGATCAGCAACTTCCAGCTTTAGGCCGGTCTTTGAAACTAAAGTAGCATGTTTTACTGTTACCTCATTAAAAACCTTGCCGTAAAACCCCTTTGGGAAAAACCCGATTCAAGGGAAAAATAGTACAACAGGTGCTTTCCGACCTAATAGTCATATTTTCCCTCGGCCAATTACCTTCACAAGTTAGTATGTAATATAACAAATTTCAAAAGGGAAGTGTTCTCATACCTTAGCAGTAGTACCTCTTTAAGTGTGTCACGTTCCAGATGTTCGGTAGTAGTATATTGTTTCCCAACTCGAGTTTATACGACCCTTTCCCGGTTATTCTGTCAACTCTATATGGTCTTTCCCAATTCGAGCCTAGTTTCCCGTTGTTCAGGTTCCTTGTGTGTAGCGTTACATTCCTTAACACGAAGTCCCCAACTTGAAAATGTAGAAGGTTAGCTCTTCGGTTGTAGTACCTCCCTACTCGCTGCTTTTAGGTGGCCAACTGGACCTTGGAGGCTTCCCGCCTTTCGTCCAATAAGTCCATACTTGTGGTCATCGCCTCTCCGTTTGACATTTCGATAGCATATTGGAACCTGAAGCTCGGTTCTCCCACCTCGAACGAGATTAAGTCTTCCGCGCCGTAGACTATAGAGAACGGGGTCGTTCCGATACTCGACTTCGAAGTCGTTCAGTATGCCCACAAGACTTCGGGCAAGATTTCCGTCCACTTTCCTTTCAAATCGGTCAGTCTCTTTTTCAAGTTTTGGAGTACAATTTTGTTCGTTGATTCCGCTTGTCCGTTCCCACTAGGATGGTAAGGTGTTGATAATATCTTTTTGATTTTGTGGTCTTCGAAGAATTTGCTCACATTGGTGCCGGTGTATTGTTTTCCGCTGTCACAAACAATCTCTGTCGGTATCCAAAATCGACAAATTATGTAATCCTAGATTAAATTGATGACCTCTTCCTCCTCAACCGTTTTGAACGCCTGAGCCTCGAGGTGTATGTATTGGGCTTTACTGGGTGCCCATGGCAAGGGTCCGACGATGTCCATTACCCATTTCATAAATGGCCATGGCGAGAAGATTGGGTAAAACATCTCTCCTAGTTGATGAATCATTGGGGCGTGTCTTTGACACTCGTTGCTTTTCTGCACAAAGTCTTTCCCATCTTGTTCCATTTCATTCCAGTAGTAACCTGCTCCGATTAACTTCCAAACCAGGGATTTTTACCCCGAGTGGTTCCTGCAAGTGCCTTCGTAGACCTCTCTCATAGCGTATTCAGTTTCTCCTAGACCCAGACACCTTGCTTGTGGGCCAAAGAAGGATCTTCTGAATAATTTCCTCTCGACTAAGCTGAACCTGGCAGCTTTGGTGCGCATGGCTTTTGATTCCTTGGGATCCGATGTCGAGTTTACCTCGGCATGAACTTCTTCTACCACTGAGTTCATCAGTTGTGCCACTGCCCCCGAGTCAAATTCATCAGAGTCGACAGACGACCCCAAGTTGGCCAGCGCATCGGCCTCACTATTTTGATCTTGAGGTACGTGTTGTAGAGTCCATTCCTTGAATTGGTGTAAGGTCACCTGCAACTTGTCTAAGTACCTCCGCATCCGTTCCTCCTTTACTTCAAACGTCCCATTGACTTGATTTACGACAAGGAATGAGTCATATTTGGCTTCGATCACTTCGGCCCCCAGGCTGTTAGCCAGTTCTAGACCTACAATCATAGCCTCATACTCGGCTTCATTGTTAGTCAATTTTAAAGTTCAAGTAGACTACCTTATTATGTTAACCGTAGGTTGTTTCAGTACGATACCGAGCCCGGACCCCTTCGCATTGGAGGCACCGTCCATAAATAGGATACAGATCCCCAAGTTAATACCCGAAGGGAGCAGTCTGAGGTTTATACTCGAAGTCTGCCACAAAGCCGGTGTGCAGTCGGGCACAAAGTCTGCCAAAATATATGATTTTATGGCGGTCCGGGGTTTATACTCGATGTCATACTTGCAGATTTCTACGGCCCATTTGGCCAGCCGGCCCGAGAGCTCGGGCTTATGCATGACATACCTCAACAGGTGAGAGGTCACAACACGTATGTGGTGGTATTGAAAGTATGGTTTTACTTTCCTAGAAGCGCTTAGTAAGGCGAGCGCTAATTTTTCTAGGTGAGGATACCTAGTTTCGGCATCGCCTAGGGTTCTACTAACAGAATAAATAGGAAATTATGTACCTTCTTCTTCTCGGACCAAGACACCACTCACCGCCACCTCGAAAACTGCCAAGTAGAGGTACAACTGTTCGTCTGCCTTCAGAGTGTGTAGCAAGGGGGGGCTTGATAGGTATCACTTGAGTTCTTCCAAATCTACCGTGCATCCCGAAGTCCAAGAGAAGTTTTTCTTTGAGAAGAACTAATGACTCGTATCTGACGATCTCGAGATGAACCGACCCAATGCGACTATCCGACCAGTCAGTCTTTGTACTGCCTTGACGTTGTTAACTACTGTGATGCCCTCTATGGCCTTTATTTTATTCGGGTTGATCTCTATTCCCCGATTAGATACCATAAGTACGAGAAACTTGCCCAAGCTGACCCCTAATGCATACTTGTCCGTATTTAGCTTCATGTTGTACTTTCTCAATATGTTGAAGGTTTCCTGCAAATGTTTCAAATAGTCCTCTACTCGCAGGGACTTGACCAAAATACCGTCAATATAAAATTCCATTGATTTCCCTATTTGTTCTTCGAACATCCGATTGACTAGGCATTGGTATGTGGCGCCGACGTTCTTTAATCCGAACGACATTACTTTATAGCAGTAGGTGCCGAATTGGGTTATGAAAGAAGTCTTTTCTTGATCGTCTGGGTCCATCAAAGTTTGGATGTACGTGGAATATGCGTCGAGAAAATTGAGTATCACGTGTCCGATTGATGTTAGGCAAAGGGAAGGAATCCCTTGAACACGCCTTGTTTAGATCCTTATAATCTACACACATCCTCAGTTTATTTCCTTTATTAGGCACTACCACTATGTTAGCTAACCAATACAGGTATTTAACTTCCCAGATGGAACCTATTTTCAGAAGTTTGGATACCTCGTCCTTGATGAATGCGTGTTTGGTCTCGGACTGTGGCCTTCTCTTTTGTGTTACACTTTTATGCTATGATGGGTTGTGATATGTTGGTTAATTTCACACATAATGTGTTCCTGTTTGGGCCTAGTGGTGAAATTTGAGCGAAATGGTTATTGGGGTGTCAAATGATTGATTGCGCCTCGATTATGGTCTTTCCTATTGGTGGTATATTGTACTATATGTTTCCCCATGGTTATGGTTATGGTCATGCACTACGTTTTGTTGTTATAGATTTGCGTATCATTTTTGATTTTGAGCATTATAGCTTGAGGTAATTTATGTGGACCGGTGTCTGGATTGGGTCACGCACTGTGGCGGAGTTAGGTTGGGATATGATCGTATGTGTTGATTTCATGTGTTCGATTCTCACTTATGTGATAGATTTATAGCAATGCGCTTGTGGTGGTACCTATTGAGATAGCGGGGCAGTTTTCTCAATTGGTTTTATATCAATTTTTGGGTGCATTTGAGTTGTTGCTTATTGGTGCACGGATTGCATGGTTTGTGGCTTTAGGTAGTATTGGTGTGACATGTCAGTAGGGCAACTTGTATTTGATGAGATGAGGTCATTGGACCTGGAATGAGTGTTGTCAGATTTGATTTCAGTATGTTTAAAAGAATGATATCGGAAGTCAACTTATAATTTGTCTATGGTTCTTATCAGGCGAGAGAGCTCCACGGCTAGTTGATCTGATCAATGGTTTTGAGTTTATACGTGTTTCATTCATCATTGGAAGTGGACAAAGGTTTAAAACAAGGTTTTATTTGATATGAGGTTGTTACCGGTACCAGATTTGTTATTGAGCAACTATCGTGGCCGGAAGTTATTTCTATGGGTATCTAAGTTATGTGGTATATCATGTGATTATATCTTGGGTTATGGTTATGGCTTGCTTGTTCAGACTTGTACTATATGTGGATGTGAGATTCAAGTCTTGTAATGAATTTTGAATGCTAGAGATTTGATTTTAAGGCTTAGGGATTACAATTGCAGTAAGGATCTTCAGTTAGGCTGCATTGTCATGCTTATACGGATTGGGGTGACGTGAGATCACCCATGGGTATGTGCATGGTGAGTATACACAGTGATTCGACGGCTTTGGAACGACTATTGGCACCCATGGGTATGTGCATGGTGAGTATACATAGTTAGGCTTTGGAATGACTATTGGAACGAACGTATGTTTAAGCGAGGGAGAATATAATGACCTAACTAGTCATTTTGAGTATTTACATCAAATTCGGTGGTTTGAGGTCATTAGTTGATTCACATGGTGTATTATGATCTGAGTGCATTAACGGTTTTGGTCTTCAAGTTGTTCAGAATTTATTTGGAAGATTCTTAAATAGGAAGCTTTAAGTTGGGAGATTTAACCAAGTTTGAATTTTATGTATTTGACCTCAGATCAGAGTTTTGATGGTTCCGGTAGGTCCGGATGGTAATATTGGACCTGGGCATATGCCCAAATTTGCATTTGGAGGCTTCTAGAAGACTTTGTCCATAATTGGCGAAAGTTGACAATTCAATGGTTTGGACGGTTTATTAGATTCATCGGGAGTTGACTTTGATTTGATATGATTCATGAAAGGTCAAAAGTTCTTTAAGTTTTATTCGAGGTGCAATTCATGGTTTTGATGTTGTTATGTGATATTTAAGGCCCCGAGCAGGTCCGTATTATATTTTTGCACTTATTGATATGTTCAAACTTGATCTCGAGGGGCTCGAGTGAGTTTCAGATAGGTTTGGGTTGTATTGCGCTCGTTTTTTATGTTTCGACGTTGTTTGTTCAAGTATAAATGGTTCCACATTAGGAAACGGAGCTACAAATTCTGTTTTGATTATAGAATTTGATCCGTATCGAAATTACGGAGCCATAGCAAAAAGAATCGTCAAATTTGGACATCGTATGAGGGAGTTATACTCATTCTAGTGTCGGAGAAGAAAGCTAGTGCCGGTGCTTTGCATCTGCGACCCCGTAGATGCAAAAAATGTTCCACAAAAGGGGCAATGACAGCTGGAAAACCGCAGGTGGGGCTTCTTGGCCGCAATAGCGGGAATCCCTTGCATATAAAAAAATTAGATTGCATTCTTTTGGTATTTTGAGCATATCATGAGTCTGAGAGCTCCAATTGAGGTGATTTTTGCGGCGTTCTTCTCGTCTTTTCTTGGGGGTCAGTATCCAACCTCAATTTTTAAATTTTAACATGATTACAGTAGTTCATTTATGAATTAATAAATGCTTTGATTGGAGAATTGGGGGGTTTTATCAAAAACAATTCTAAAGTGAATAATTGAATTTTGATCATCGATTCTTAGTCAAAATTGGATGAAATTAGTATGTTGGACTCGTATTTCGAATGGGTTATCGTCATTTATGAGTTTTTTTGGGTTCCGAGGTGCGAGCCTGAGTTGACCTTTTGGTTGACTTTGAGTATTTGATTAAAGATTCGACTTTTTTTGTTTGGGTTTGTTCCCTTTGGCATTATTTGATATTTTGAGTTGCTTTTGCCTAGATTTGAGCCGTTCAGAGGTTGATTCGCACCAGATGGCATTTCTAGAGTACTGTTCCGCTTGCTCTACATTTGATTTGGCTTGTTTGAGGTAAGTAACATATCCAAACTTTGGATTGCGGGTAATTAACCATGGAAATTATGTTATATGACATGTATTGGGATGATGCGCATGCTAGGTGACCGGCGTGCGTATGTGCACCGGGATATTCATGATTTTAGTGGACTTTACACTATTACCGGACTTGTTTTACTATCATGCTTTATTATATTCATGTTTTCTTTACTCACTTGATGATGGGAGCTATGAATCATGTTAGAAATCATATTTAGGCTATGTGCTTATTTGGTTGGGACGTAATGGAGCTATTCTTGTTGTTTTGAGTTGTACGTTGTAAATGCGGTTATTTACTTAGAAACGATTCCTTATTTGCATGTCATATCTCAGTCTCTGTACATTATTTATTGGCCATATCATACATATTGTTGTCTTCACAATGTGATGCGGTTTGGGCTGAGTTATGAGATTGTGAGACTTGTGACAAAAGAGGTTATTGACTAATGTGGGCCGTAGAGCCAGGTTGTGAGTGATATATGGATAGGGTTGCACGCTGCAACTGGCCTTATTGGCTTTATTATTATATGGATTGGGCTGCATGCAGCAACATGCCTTGTTGGCTTTATTATATAAGGTCTATAAGCCCAACATACTGCACTAGCTGACAGGATATGTCTACAAGCCTCTACTGATCGATGTACTGTGGTCGGAATAGGGCCCCGACCTACCCACGCCTCTATATATATACACACAATATGTACTCACAACCCTAGACCCAGTAACTCCGAAGGACGTGGAGCTTACCGATCAAGCTAAACTCGGACAACACCTATTAAGGAGGTCTACCCGTCTGTTTATCTGAATATGCATGCATGAAATGCAGCGTCCCCAGAAAAAGGGACGTCAGTACGAAATAATGTACCGAGTATGTAAGGCAAACGAATAATTGAAAGCTGAAGCTGAACTGATAATATAATAACTGAAAGCAACTGGGAGTCAAAGATGATCTGAAAATATACTTACCTGCTGATACTAACTCAACTCTCTCAATATAGTAAGTAAAATAGTTGTCCAGCCTGATAAGGCTCGGTACGTCTAACAGCTCGGCCGTAGTGGGCTCGTTCATAGGCGCTCGGACATACTAGGCTCGGTATCTCGGCCATTCTGGGCTCGTCCATAGTAGGCTCAGTATATAACTAACCATCTGATCTGAGGTTGCCTAATAGGGGCCTGCCCACCAGTTATAGCTCGATGGTGGTGAAAATAATATAATACTGTATATATAAAGACTCTCTGCTCTCTTGGCTGAAAGAAGACAATACTAAAATAAATATAAAGTCTCGATAAGGGTGAATACTGTAACTTATGAGACTAGATAATGTACATAATTGAGGAATACAAACTTCTTTTTATGTCTCGTTATCAAAAGTATATAGTTACGGGATCATGTCAAAATGAAGGAAAGGTTTAACCTTAAAATACCTTATCACAATCTTTCAAATAACCACGTTGAACTCGTCTCTTCGCACCTTAATCTACAACAACGATAACAGTACTATCATTAAGTTGCGAAAGGTATACTATCGCACAACGAACGACAAGCTTAATATATATTAAAACGGACAGCATCTCCCCTACAACTTTTACTTCCTCCCAATTCGAGACAACACCAAAAACACAAGAGCACAACACTAACAACATATATACATAATTTTCCAACCTTATATCCTTCACAAAATACCACAATACAGCCCAACATACCCCTATCACTTCATACACAAAACGACACCCATAGTAGTGTCAAACAATCCGAAAATGTTATGATGAACAACCATCCCACCACCCCGCATTTGTGTGGTGTTTCTCCATACCCTTTCTCCTCCAGAACTCCATAAAATAGTAGCAAAATAAATAACCCAACAACAACACGAAACATCCCACAAAACAGTCCACTACAAGTTCAATAACTCGAACTCATGGCTTCCGATCACCGTCCCGTGAGTTCTTAAAATTATAGAACGAGTTTCTATACTTTTTTAGTAGAAACAATGGATGCAAGAGAGCAGTATAATTACCTTGTTTGATGAATATCTCCAACTAGAACTTGAAAAGAAGAGATAATCAATTAGGGTTTGTGTTGAGCTTTTTTAATGAAATTTGCAGGGGCTTATCTCTGGTTTTTATGCTCTATAATGAATGTGAAATATTAAGGAAATAAGACCTTAAAAGGGCTTTTTGGTCGACCCGATATAGCCCCTTTTTTGACATATTTAGTTCTCTCATTTAAGCAAGCAGGTGACACAAGTACTTGTCACCTATGCAGTCTACGCAGTCTCGCCAAAACACATATATTTCTCTACTATGATGTTATATTCACAAATGGTTTAATGAATTAGAAACTAGACTCATATATATTCAATTAGACAGTGGATCACCCTGTAAATATAAACATATAGGGAGAAAAGCTCAGTGACATTTGACCCAAATTTCAGTAAAACCTATGAACGTAACTTGTGAGGACTTTTCTCAACTTTTGTTCCACAACTCGCTTGACTTCAAAACATAAAACACGACTATCATACGACTAAAATAACTCATAACATAACCCTCTTATCATGTTAATAACCCTAGTCTCACCCCAACTTGTCGACTATCAACGAAACATTATTTTCTTCAATTCCTTTAGCTTCTGAACCTTCCAACCCTCTTTGTGCTTGTTGTTCATGATCTTCAGTATTTGTAACCTCCAAGGTATAATTATTAACTTACTTTATATACTTTCAAAGATGATATCATTTTTGGTTTTACATCAGTTTGCTTACGATGTACTTTTACGTACGAAAATATGGGGTGTAACAATTATGTGGATCGGGTTGCATGCTGCAACAAGCCTTATTAACTTTATTATTATTTTGATTGGGTTGCATGCTGCAACAGGACATATTTACTTATGATTCATGCTTAGGCAGGATCCATCCCTCTGGAGACTGACATACCAGTAGTGAGCGGAGGCACAATGATATATACACGTGTTTGGTGAGGTGCTTTTGAGCCAGACACCCGTACAGTGCTGAGTGATTTTGTGTGTGTGATGAAGTGGGGATATTTGAGCCAGGCTTCTTGAGTGTGCTGAGAGTGAGGGTACTTGATGATTTCATTGTGAAATTATTAACTTGACATCTCTATTTGACATATAGGCATAGAGATGCATTTTCCTCATACTAGACAGTAATGTGACACGTATATTTGACATGTAGGCATAGAGATGTACTTTTCTCATGCTAGACGGTAATATGACATTTGATGACTTGTCATGTATATTGACATATAGGCATAGAGATGCCTTTTTCTCATGCTAACTAGTTGACAAAGAGTTTTATCTGATGTTGTAAAATGGGAAAATACACTTCTTTTAATAAACTCATGTTTAATTGATTTTAGTGGTAAGATATAGACATGGACTGTTATACTTGAAAAGTATGCCTACTTTCCCGTAACTATGAACGAACTGAGCTTATCTTCTTTTGAGTTATTGCTTTTACTATCCTCATTATGATATTATGACTTATTATTGGCTATTGGTGTTAGACTCTGACCATATTCCGAGCTCGTCACTGCCTTCAACCTGAAGTTAGGTTTGTTACTTATTGAGTACATGGGGTCTGTTGTACTCATACTGCACTTCTGCATCTTGCATGCAGATCTTAGAGGTGACGCTACTGCGTGTGGTGGGAGCTGGCATTGAAGATGTACATGTTCCCTGGATATAGCTGCCATTTGCCCTTGGTAGCTTTAGATTTGAAAATCTGTTTATGTATTTATTTAATACCAGGTTTGTAAATTTTAAGTCTTAGAATCTCATGATTTGTACTACTAATCCTTGAGATTTTGTATAGAAGTTATTTTAGTCATTGGCTCTTATTATTCTCGTTTGAGTTGCGTTGAATGTTATTTGGCTTACCTAGCGGCAGATTTTGGGTTGTGAGACTTGTTCAATTCCATATCGACATCTTCCAATGATATTTCTCTAGTTACAACCACCACAAAACTAGGCAATCCTCATGAGCCCACACTCGCCCACCATATGTAAGAGTCCGTTCATTTCCATTAAAACCAACTGAAGATACAACAATGCGTTCCCAAACACGAAGTCATGTTGCATCCCAAAACAATACTCAAGCTTTCACATCCCTTTTCATTCCAAACAAACTCTTCCTTTCATATTCAAACTTCCTAAGTACAGAAACCACTGTCCCAAATAGAATACATTAGACATTTGTCCACCATGACCCAAATCACTCAACGCTTTCCCAAAGCATGTGGCCATCCTACCACAAAAATCCAAATGATACGCTTCCACTCCCATTCCGGTTAACCCATATTCCTAAGCAAACTGCTCGATCCCTACCACTCGTACTTGACCCGTTAGCAATTCAACAACCGTGAGACACATCCCACCATGTTCTTTCTCATCTTTCGCTACCAAAAATGCTTCTTTAAATCATGATCCATTTCCGTAGCATGTGAACAATTAGATTACCATCAACTCTAAGCCTCCAAAAGATCATTTTCCTCGAGCCACCAACACTAGAAACACTAATTCGATCCTGAAGCCGCCACACACCGCCATCTCTGGTAACCGCTTTTTAGGTAC
>AWOL01S0154301.1:2688-17245 GCA_000715115.1 Nicotiana otophora
AAAAAAAAAAAAAAAGATTTGTGCTAAGTCTAGTCCTATCATCCAGGCCCTTTGATTGTGGTAACTTCATGGGCTATTCTGAATATATGGGCCACTCACATCTCATGCAGCCTATTATAATTTATATCAAACGAGCCCTTCAATCCTCTTGTTAGTCCATGAACTTATAATCACACAGTACCGATCCAACATGGCCAGCTGATTTACAAAAATAGCCTCTTTGGTGGCCTTATAATTAGAAGTTGGACACTTTTGTAGAATACAAGCTCGAAATGAAATCTGATGTTTAAAATTCAAAATCAATATTCAGACTACGGATATAATTTTTAAAGGTGGCCAACTTTTATTACATTGGCGAACTCAATTCTAAGCCCAACTAGCTAGTTAGTACGCTGCATGGAGGGAGATATAAGGTTGGAGTATTATCACTTTTAGTCCGCGTCAGAAACTATTTAAATTCGGTAGCCGAAAAAATATATAAATTTATATATATATATATTTTCCTGAGAGCAGCTATACAATGTCATTTTCCCTATAATGTTTGCTAATAAAGTATATATTGGGATTTTCACTAATTAATGAAAATATTTATCCACAAAATTTTACCTAGTTTTTTAATTACTCAAATTACTTCGTGTAATCAGTTAAATATTGTGTTGTGGAGTGGATATCAGTCATATATATAAGTACATATCACACTTCTGAAAATTGTTTTGGTTTATCATTGATAAAAAAATTTAGTTACTCGAATCTCGAGGTTTAAATCAAACCAATAAACAAATAACACATTTTGCGTAAAATTTTGACACTTGACTATGATTAGCTCATGTATATTTTTGGAATATATTACTCATACATGATTAACTTATGTAATTTAGTGTAAACGCGAGTGTGAGTTTTCTTACTTTTGATAAGGTGGAGTTATCTATGCTTGAACGAGAGCAAATTAGCTTGCAGACAACATTTGTAACTTTTTTCTCTAATCTTATACTAATGCACTCGAATTCAGTGGGAAAATTTACATTTTCAGGAGGTCAAAGCTAGGATATTGGATAATCTAACAATTTTGCATTTCCTACTTATCTAATTTTAATATGAGCCTCAACGATAAACAAAAATCAATTTCAAACGTAATAATGTTTTTGAGGTTTACTTAACGGTATCTTCTCCTTTTCTCGAAGATACGTTGACAACCTTCTAGTGTTCCTTTGTCTTTTTCTTTTCCATCTTTAGTTACAATTGAGAAAAACAAAGAAATCCTAGCTACTCACTTTTTTTGTTGCTTTATTTAGTTCTATTTACTTGTCATATTAACCTTTTACAAACCCTTTAAAGAATATTAATAATAAGAGTTATTTGATCAATTTATCCTTATTTATGCTTTGATTTTTCACTACGCTAATTTCTCTCCAGCAAATACTCATTCTGTTAATGTTAATGATTAAATTGAAAAATTAATTAATTTTTTGTTGATTTTCTAGAATGACACTGATAAGTAAACGAGATCGAAGGAGTAGTATTTTAAGTTCTTTGAGTCTTTCTTTTGCTAGCTGGTATCCAAAAGCTTGAAAATTTGAAAGCATAGGATGCCGTATTGCAAAGCACAATGTTGTTTGATGTAATGTGTGTTTTATGTCATGAAATCAAGAAAAACAACACACAAAAATACTAATCTTCTTATTTTATAAAAGTTTCTGTTCCCATGCAAACTTCCAAGTCTATAGTACTATAGATAAAATAAAATAAAGTCGAAACCCTAAAATCAAAGAGGGTAAACGAAAATCACAGATTTGAAAATTTCCATGACAAAAACCAGATATCAAGGGCTGACTCTTGACTCTTTATTAGTGGCTTCCAAACATTTCTTTGGAAGCCTCGGATCTTGCAATTTGGTCTCTGAAAATTATATTACTTTTTTGTTTTAAACTAGACTTGACAACATAATAATTTAATGAACATATAGAACAACTTCATGCATGAAATTCTGCAATGGCTTTTAAAACTTTTCTCATATTCAACGCTTTCTCCTCGTGCACAACTTTCCTTTCCTTGTAATGAGGACTTTGGTCATATTACTTTGTTGCATTAACTATATAAGATGGTCTTAATTGCATTTTTTGTTTATTTTATAGTGAAACATAATTGCACGACTCTTTCAAATGTGAGTGCCCCTAATCAATGGTCTACTATTTAATGTTTGCCTTAATGAAGGCTTTCATGTTATTGCTGCCTATACACTTTTTCCTAAGACTAGTGGTTCACAAATGGATAAAAGAGACTTAAACCCCTTAACTTTGGTAAGTGTTTCTTTGAGCACAATAAGAATTGAATTATTAGGATTGAGCTAATTCATTGTTTCTAGCTAGGCGATCTTAATTAAGGAAGTATATATATATTATAGTTACTCATTTCCTCAACACACATTTAGTCGAGAAAGATTGATTTGGATGAGCCATATGAACCCTCTTTTAATAGATTGATTTCGGAGATAATATTTAAAAGCGTGGTTAAAATAACCATTTGATCAATCAACTATGTTATCAGCATTTAGATAATATTTCAAGACATTTAATTATACTTGAATCGTTATCGGATATTCATAATCAAGTCATGTATCTAAAGTGTTCTTTTACATATGTACAACCTTTATATTCAAGGAAGATATGTTTCAAATTAAAAAATGAATCTTGAAACCTTGAGACGATTCATTGAGCTTTATTTCATTCATAAACTCACATTATCAACGTTACTAATAACCTCATGCCAATAAGGCATTAGTCCTAATGGTTTAATAAAGGAAGTTTTATATCCACAAGATTTCTTCTTTAAAATCCTTCTAGTTTATGTCCGTGTTCTTTTAATTTATATTAACAGGTACATTTAAAAATGAAAAAATGTACATTACACTAACTTTGAATTGAAGGAAAAAAATAGAGAAAAAGAAGACAAAATCTGTAGGGGAAAATGGAGGGGAAAGAAAAAGAAGTAGAGGGGGGTAGGAGGAAATATGGGAAAAGTAAAGGAGCAAAAAGTAAATAATAAAGAAAGAGGAGACAAAGAAGGAGAAAGCCCAAGCATCAACACGGCGCAAAGTGGGGTTGACCACCGCTGTTTTACCCGTGGGGGGTGGTGGATAATTTTTCCCTCACGTGACCCTTGCTGGATGGGTCCCACGAGCTCCGTGTGTGAGGATTGTGTTGTATGTCTGTAGTAATAAAGAAAAAGAAAAAGAAATAGTATTTCTTTTAAAAAGTTATTTGATCGATCCATCTATCGGCTTCTGGCTTTGCTTGTTCTGTTTGTCAATCACTGTTTTGTCAAAACTGAAAACGCTTTATGGATTCTTGGTTCCACTTTTTGCCCTTTCTTTTTGGGCATCACGCTCATTATTATAATTCATTTTTTAAACTAAAATTAATTGCATGCAGATTTATATTGGAATTATATTAGATTTTCATATAATTGCGTCTTAAAATAAATTTTTTTGTTAAAATTTAATTCACTCGTGATTTAATAGAAACACTATTTTAAAAGACATGGGCGAGAGGTAAGGCATTTTATCTAACACGGAGCAAAGCGAAAGCCCTGAGGTGCGGGACGTAAGCCTCATGAATATTTAATTTTTAATATTTTATAAATTAATAAAATAAAAATATAAATAAAAAAATACATTAAAATTACAAAAAAAATCCAAAATGATATGCTAACATGTGCATGAACCATAAAGAAAAAAATTACTTGAAAAAGCGAAAGACGTAAAGATGCGTTACACCTATAATTAACGTGACTACTATTGAACAAACTTAGAGTTATAAAAATGATATTCTAGTATTGTTTAAAAACCTAAAACTAGATAACAAATCATAAATACTAGCATAGAAGCAATGTAAGAATTGGAGGACAAATCTATTTTTTTTTGTAGTCTATATACTTTGCAGACAAAAGTTTAAAGTGTATTTGTTATTTATTAGTAAAGGATACAAAGTAAAGATCATGAAATTGAGATAAACAACTAGAAAAAATCTTTGGCTTTTGAGATTTTTAGTTGAAAATTTACTATGAATTAACTTTTTGATGTTTAAGTTACTTAGAAAAGATTATGTATTAAGAAAATTTGACTCAAATTTGGAAAAGTTCTCGGGGCTACGTCTAGAATGTTTGGGCTTATGCTCCACCATACTTACGTTCCACCAATGTGCTTTAATGCGTTTTTGGTATGCCTCACTTCAGGACTCATCCAGAGAACGTCTTTTAAAACATTGAATAGAAGTTGTTTAAGTTAGTGGTCAAATAGACAAAATAAGACACTCAAAATATTGAACAAATAGAAGTCAACCATGAGCAAAAACCAGAGACATTTAAGTCCACTTCCCAATTTCAGACTTCAGTGGGAAAGGGTAGATTAAGTAGGCCGTGCTGGGATAAAGTTATTATCTATGTTCTTTTGCTGTCAATCTTTGTTATTGAGGATTCACATCCTACTCTACAAGTTTAGCTTTAGTTTTATAAAGGTCAATGCCTCGTATTACAAACTTAAAACTCTTTGTCAATTGTCATGCTTACTGTCATTTTATTGCAAACATGATGGCTTTCCTCAAAGATGATACATGGTTATGGTTTATTTCTTTAACTAAGTGTCAAATAAAATAATTAAGTGAATTTGTAATTCTTATATTTCCTTAATGCATGCCAACATCTTTTTCATATTTATCTTTTGAATTTTCATTTTAAATAGCTAAATTAAAAATGTTACTTCAAACTAATTATTGTCAATATATAGGGATGCTCAACAATGAAATTTAAAATTTAAGTTTTCTAGCTAGATTCTGTAAAGCAACTAATTTTGAAGCGTTTCACAATGAAGTCTGAACAAATCAATAGTCATTCGCATAGGCTCTTCATCCAAATTTACTTATCCATTATTGACTTGTCTCACTCCTTAGAAAACAATAAATAACATAGTAATTTTAATGTATCACTTCTATTTATTATATGTTGGAAAATAAATTAGAAATACGTAGTAAGTACTTAATAAGAAGGATAAAATATGTATAATTAAAATAGTAAATTATTCATTAGCTTTCTAAACTTGACAAGTAAAAGTAAATATCTATTTTTAGTATAATGGACAAGTATACTTGGACGGATGAAGTACTTACTCACATAATACTAGAGGTTCATGCATGTATATAGTTAACTGTATTTTTTTAATTAGTGAAAAAAATTGCATATATTTTATTTCTTTTTCATTCAAACTCATCATACTCTATTTGTTTGTCCTTTATCTTAGTATTTTTGTTCGCTTTGATAATTTTTTTGTTTGCATTTATTTGAAAAAAGATAATAGAATTACAAGAATTGTGAAATCTGCAAATTTTAGAATCTCCACTAAGCTCTTTGTTTATCCTTAAAATCGGATAACAATTCAATTTGTAAGTGGTTTTAAGGATATGTGATTTCACTTGGCACAAACTGAGAAATATAAGAATTGAAGTTAAAAATTAACTGTAAAATGAAGCAAACTAATGTGACGCGCAACTTTGGCCCTCGACCTAGGTCGCCCTCGAACCAACTGAGTATATTATTGAAAAACAAGAACTGAACAACTGAATAAGAGAGCTTATGAGAGAAAACATAATATATTGCTTTGTTATGTGTAAATGTGTTTACAAAATGATTGGAACCCCCTTTATATAGTAGATGAGTTCTACATATGGAACAATTCTAAATATAGAAGGAAATCTCCTAATTGGCTAATAAGCTGGTATTGACTTGATACATGCCGAGATCTGCGCCACAATCCTCGCCCGGTCACGGATTCCTCAGCTTTCTATTATTCGATTTAGCAGGCTTCCTTCGATCTCGCTAGATCTCTATTCTTCTCGGTTTCGACCTTAGCTGTCTTGATCTCGATCGATCCCTGAATCACGAGTTAAGCAATATTTATTCATGTAACGATCCAATATAACTTGGGATTGAACCTCAGTCTGTCACCCCGGTCTCAATTAACCATACAAAATCGGGCGACCGTATACATTCTTATACTACCTTTTATCTGTAATTGTTCACTTCACCTCCCTCTAAATTCTTATACTACCTTTTTCAGAATAAATAAAAAATATATTATGGAGCGTGATATACACGCGGCATTATGTTGACGAGGAATGGTGTTATATTTTTGGAAAATATATTTGAGTCCCGTAATCTTTGTTTGTCCGATGGGCAAGTCAGAGAAGTTCACTCACCAAGGTGCCGCGGCCCTTGCCCTTAGCTGCCTCTTTGACCGACAACCTCTTAAACCTTCTCATTAAATTCCTCTATTTCAGGCCCCAAACTATTGTTTAATTAATTGGGATTCGAACTTACGATTGTTATATCTGATTTCTACCTACACTTGCGGCACTAAACTGGCTTTCTTATCGTTGGAAAGTTGAAAACATTTTTGCACTTGGGATTAGTGCTCCTTTGATCTATTTCTTTATTGCATAATCAATGTTCTCTGAACAATTATAAGTGCATACAGGGTGTACTCGTTTTACTAGGATCAATTGAACAGATTAAAAAGAAAAAATCGATGTTACGTTTTGTATTTTTTTATTTTTTTTGCGTTATTAAATTTTAAGGTGGTTCGATAGGTTCTGTTTTAGTTTTCTTATTAGTAAAACTGTGCAACTACACTACCTATCTATTACATAAATGAGATATTATAGGTAATTGTAGATAAATCTATCATCTTAGATAAGAGTCTTACAAACTACTCAAAGAAGGTATAAAAGGAGATCTTTTCTTTTTTACATAAAAAAAAGTGTTTAAAAAGTTAGTGGTAAAATTAACTTATGTTGACCCTTCAAAATTTGAGAGTACAATGCTTTGATAGTTGGAGACTTGGAGTGATATGCTGCAGTTTTAGATTTACTCTAAACTGAATGATGCATTTTTTTCCTTTAGAGAAAATAAAATTTGTCTTTTTTAAAGCCGAATTCATTTGCTTTTTTCTCAACAGTATGAAGGATCAAATTATTTTACTACTTTTTGGGGGTGAAAAGTAGGACATAAGGAAAAATAACTTTTTCCTCTCGGTCATAAAAATTCTAAAAATATACCTCTATAATATATTTCATTCAAAAGGAATTGCCTCAACGACCTATAATAGTCATTATAATGTTGTGCAAGTGTGAATTTTCCTAATATGTATGACTAGAAAATCACTAATAATTCTGGCTCTTAGGATTAGAAAACAATCAATATCAAAGTGTAAATGCATGTGTCTCTTTCACATGTAGGTTCCATATGTGAAACATGAGGGTTACGGAAGATTGCTTAATTTAAAGATGTTCACGTGGACGACATAATTAACTAATGGCCTGTTTGGCTAAGCTGCAAAAATCAGCTTAGTTTAAGAAGTATTTGTTTTCAAAAGTATTGTGAAAAATAATTTGTGTTTGACTAATTAATTTGAAAAACACTTATGAGCAGTAATTGACCATGATTTTAAAATCTGTTTATAAGTTTATTTTTCTCAAAAGTGTTTTTTCATAAAGTGTTTTCGGAGAGAAACTAATTTTTCTGCTTCTTCTTATGCTCAAAAAATGTTTGAAGGAAAAAAAATATTTTTGAACTGTAGAAGCTTGGAGGCTATAAGTTTAGTTATATGCCATATATATAATTAATTTACTAATTAATTAGGTTGACTTTATTGAAGGCCGGCAAACACTTGTAACTTCCAGTTGGCGCTGTAACGTTCAATTTAACTCTCCACTGCAACCTCTGCTCTCTCTGCCATTCACACATTTTCCCTTCCTCCTTTTTTTTTAAAAAATATTTATTTTCTCACAGATTTTATAGAGTCTCCCCCACTCCCTGACACCCCAAACCATTCATCTTTGTAATTTTTCCTTGTAAATTTTTGTCACGAGCAACTTTTTTTCTTTTTTCTTGTGGGTAGGTGGGTGTGTGTGTGTGTGGGGGGGGGGGGGGGGGGGGGGGGGGTGGCGTTCCCTATAGTACAAGCCCACCAAAAAGTTAAACACACTAAAACTATTTCTTTTTGTTCAACTCTTTTTTTGTTTTTCCCTGTGGATAGGGGATGGAGTGTGGGTGAGGTAGGTGACAAGTCAACTGATGAGTTTCAAATTTTGGACGTATACAATGTAAGAATGAAGAAAATAGAAATATCGCCAGCATATTCAGTTTTGTACACATTAATCTGTAAAGATAGCATCATGTTCCATTTACTAATTTTAATTTCTACATTGTCAATAGAAGCTGAATGAATAAACTGCATTCTCGTAAGATCAACAAAAAAGCTGCAAGATGAAACCCAAATAGATTGAAAAGATTAAACAAAGCTGAATCTGTCTTCAGTCTAAAATTTGCTAAACACTGGTTGAAGGAGAGATTCCCCCTTCAACTCTTAAAAACAACTCAAAGCTGGAAAAAGAAGCAGATCGAAACTACTATTGTAGCAATCAATTGTACAGTTCACAATGATCAATATCCATCAGTCTCTATCTCCGTATGTTATCGCTGCCAGAATCTGTTAAGATGGTAAGCCTTCTTGCTGTCTTCACAAACTGACTGCAATCGCAAAAACAAGCGAAAGGGCAATGTCAATAACCGTCCATGTGAACATTATTAAAACGAACATAAAGGAATCTGTGGCTTAGAGCTTCACCTGAATGGTTCATCTCCAGTGTGCTTAACAGCGCCGGTGAAGTCTTGGTAAAGCACATTGCTTAGCATCTCTGATGTTCCAACACCAAACATGTCAGCTAGCTTTTTATACAACTCTTCATACGAGCCAAAGACTGAAAGATCAAGTGTTCGGCCTACATCCTCGGATTCCATGAAAACCTTGCAGTGACCAGTCTCCATTCCAAATTCAAGTTTTTGATCTTTATACCAAGGAAGTACCTCACCTGAAGAATTTTCTGGTGGACCATTATGAATAACAGCTGATCCCGAACCCTCGGAGACATTCATCATCTTCTCTGGATTCCCATTAGATAAACCGTTGCCAACTGTTTCACTAGAGCAGCTCAAGGACATCTGCTGCTCGGTAAGAATTGGTTTACCGAATAACTTGAACGATGGTGTTTGTGTTTCCTTACGTTTCGTTGAAGTGGGAGTAGTATTGCCCATGGTTAATAGGCAAGATATATTCTTATCATGGTCAAAACTGGTAATGAAGCTGCCGCCTTTAAGAAGTCTAGAAGGCGGGACAGAACGTTCGAGTTCTTTGAATCCAAATGGCAGTAGCCCTGCCTGCAGTTTGTTGAAGTGGACATCTGATGACGGTAATCCACACTGAGCATGCCTGGCTCCCTGTATGCCTGCAGGAATGTTGTCCGATATACAACACAAAGGGCTGCTGGGGCTTAAAGGGTTGTTGAGAAGTGAAGACATTGAGAGTTGCCCAACTATGGGAAACTCAGGGGGTTGTGGAAGCCTCAACTTCTTTCGTGGGGGTGAGAACGGAGAGAGATGGATGGGAGGCATATTTGATACCAATTCAACCAACCATGGACTCACTCTCTTCACATTTTGAAGCAAATCTGGCTCATCCCAGTGCACCTGCTCAGCAATTAGCAAAATGAGAAACCGAGGATCACAACAAAACTATAAAAAGAAAGGAACTTGCTGATTCTTATTAGAACCTCAGGAATGTTGCGGACTTAGAGCTTTTAGCATCCTCCCTTGACTATTAAATACTTACTTTAGACGAACACTAACTAGAAAGGTTTACAAAGTCACTTCATCAAACGCGGACATTCTTAACTAAAAAATAAAGGCTTGATAAGGTCAAAAACTAGAAATTTTGCCCTTTTATGTTTTGAATTAGTTAAACTTGAGATGAGCTAAACATTATCATACAAGAGGCGATCAAACTGCTTACTAGAATGCGACTTTCTGAACTACAATGACTTAAGAATGAACATAAAGAATCTGAATGTTTGTAAATGGAAACCAGGACATATACAAAAAGACTAAGAAGTCACCTGGAGAAGGCGCCATGGAGAATTTGGCCAGTGGATGGGGTCCTCAACATGAACAGAAGATATGGTCCCCATGAACCAGCTTATCCTTGAGGAATCTTCGGTCTCGAAAGGCATTTTGAACCTCATCCCAGAAGACCATTGGACTCTCATTGCAGCTCTTACCGCAGAGGCCTTGACGACAAACTCCGGAGTGCTTGCTCGGGGATAGTAAACCACCTCAAATGGCTGGCCACAGGCAGCAAGTTTTGCTGCTTCAATGACAGATTCAGCTCTAACTTTACCTTTTCCCCTTATACCATCATCAGACTTTGCTGCCTGACCATTTCGGATGAACTTCTTCTCATCTTCGCTCAAGAACCCAGGAAACCCCTGATAAAGTGAAGAGGCATAATTCCCTGGTCCAGTATTCCATCCGGAGGGCACATCCTGTCCGCTACCAATCCCCCTCTTCGCCCTACGGATCCCAACACAAAGATCCCCATTTTCCGCCCTCAAGAACACAATCGAATCCCCTGCAACAAGCTTCTTCTGGTTCACAAAGTTGCTCCATCCAGTCGTTAAAAGATGCCGCCTTGGTGTCCCCCTATAAATATGCCTAAACTTCCAAACCTCCCCATGAACATCCTTAGCCAAAATGGTCTGGACAGGAGGCTCAGCCGAGTAATCCAGCCGTGGAAATATGGTCTCAGCGCAATATCTTGGCACAGAAAACCCCCCACCATTGTTAGCATCAGACTGTGTCAATGTCTTAGCAAATGAATTAGGTTTCTCTTGATTTTCATTCTTATCAAGTCCTAGAAATCCAGCATCATCTTCAACATCACATTCTTTACCTTTCAATGGAACCAATCTTATCTTGGCATAGACCTCATCAGTCTCAGTATCAGCCAAGTACCTAATAGATGACACCCTACAAAGAGTAAGTGGTGGAATTTTAGGGAAACCCCCAAAATCAACATTCTTGTGGGCATGTTCAGCATGTCCCTGAGGAAAGTAAAAGGCTTTTGAGTTCAGTGGTGGCATTTGGACCATACCACCAGCACAGGCATGCCATAACTGAGGATCCAATCCTTTCTCCACTTCATTCATAGGTTTGTTCACTGGATTCATAATATTTATCATTCTCCCTTATTCTTACACATAAAAATGCAAACTTTTTCCAAATCTCGTTCTTTCACCTCAAAATTCTGCAACCACAAAAAAAGTTACAAGTATCACAGCTTTGAAACAAGGAGAGAGGGGGAGAGAAACAGAGATAGAGAAGAAAAATGCAAGAAAATGATACAATTCTTTAGGATTTGTTCAATTTACACTAACTATTACTCACTTATCTAGTCAAAACCCACAAATTAAAATAAGGAATAATTCACATAGAGACTCTTGAAATGTCTTAGTTGGTTGTTCCAGAGAAACCCCATTACTTTTCAGAAAATCAAAAAGAGGAAAAGCATGATAAGAGAGAAGGTGGAAGATACGTTTGCCTTCAAAATAAAGGTTTTGACATGAAAATACAAAGCAGAGCTTCCATTGCTTAAACTTGTCTCAGATCAATGCAATAGGGAAAAAAGAAATGTGCATTTATTTGAAGAGTGTGAAGGAATAGGAGGGTTGCTTAGACAACATAAATAACAGTAAAAAGAGAGAGAGAGAGAGAGAGAGAGAGAGAGAGAGAGAGAGAGAGAGAAAGAAGGGTAGGGGGTGGGGAGAGAGAACAGAGTGTGTTGATGGGGACAGACAAGACAGAGACAAGAGACACACAAACCCCATACACTCAACAGTCACCTGAAGCTTCGTTGCCGACCAGAGAGAGGGTGGCAGGCTGATTGCTTATGAAATTGACACTATCACACTTCTTTACACACTCCTCCTTATATACTTGTACTCCTGCACCTGCTTCTACTACATTAGTATATATATTGTGTTTTTCTTTTTCTTTGGAAAGAAAATGCTCTCATCAGAATTCTTTTTTCTTTTTCCTTTTTCGTTTGTTCTTGAAAAGGGCAGTTGGTCACCTGGAGGGGAGGAGTTGAGATTTGGTAAGGGAGATTTTGCGGAAGCTCTTTCAATGGTTATGTCTTTGCAAGATTCCAAGTACTTAACCTTGCGAGTAATTTGTACTTTTAAGTTTAATAATGGATCTCATTCTTCTATAGGGTTTATATTCTATAATATACTACCCTACTCCATGATTCGTGTATCAACACGCGCTGGACTTCTTTAATTGTTGTAAAATTAATGAGACAATCAATTTTGTTTTTTTAAAAAACTTTTATTTTGTTTCTCAGAATTCTTTCATTAGTCAAGATTATTATGCCTGTAGTAGCGGCATTGAGTGATTCCCTTTTCCAACACTAATATCCTGGGGATTATTTGGTGTGCCAACTGCTCTCTCCTGCCTCATTCTACAACCAAATCCCTTTTTTTTGGCACTAGTTGAATTACATAGTGTTTACATGTAAAACGATATAATTGAATTTATACGTGGTTTATAGACAAGTGAATCGATTTGATCCTATAATGATAAATAAATTAAACGAGAAAGTAAAACTTAGCGTTGAAATCGAGATAAGACAATAGGGATCTTGATTCCGGGAGCAGCGCTCCCGGAAGCAATAGTAATAATATTAATAAGCAAGAAGGTAAAATATTATTGAGCTTTTGAATAAAGTATAGTATTAGCTTTGTCAAAAAATTCGTCTCCTTTACAATGGTTATAGAGCTCACTGTTTATAGTTGCACCTAGGGAACAAGGTCCCAGGATCAAGCCCCTCTTTAATGATAATTATGAGGGCCATTGAAGAATGTGTAACGGTAGGTAGTGAATACCATATTCTCTGTAACGGACCATGTACTTAATGCTGTAGAATATTCTCCATTAAATGCCACCGAGTGGCAAGCATTTATTTCGCCTTAATGAATACCCTTCTCCGATAACAAACGAGATCGTTACCTTCAGACCTGATTGTCTTCTGTCTTCGGCTCCACGTATCGCCTTATCATGCGAGCATTTAATATGAACATATTTTACCCTATACAGATAGAACCCTAAGATAGGATCGATTGTCTCCTGCTTTATTTTACCAGTAAAGCATTTCTTGCTAGATTAAATTGGGGGTGACTTATTACACTAACTAAGATGTTTCGTTTGTGCATTTGCAACATCCAAAAGGAAAGTCATCTCTCTTCCATTCGGAGCAAGCATCGTAATCGTACCAGTATAAAATAATCCATAATGAGTCATATTTTCTGTGCTACGTTCCAATTTGGTGGCAATATTTAACTTGGTAAAGAGTTTTAAAAATATTAAAAAAAATTAAAAACTAATTATGGTATTAAACATATCAAGATATTTAGGATAATATAAAATTTTTAAGTTAATTTATTTTTAAATATAAAAAAAGAGACATTCCTTAAATAGACTAACATCAAAATAGTGTTTTATAAAATAGAAAAAGAAAGTAACAAATATTTTATTTTAGTATTATAAATTTGATGTGTATCCACTTTTCCCTTATTGAAGTACAATAGCAAGTATTGCAGCCAAATGCACAAGCAAGTATACGCAATCGACAAGTAATAAAGTAGTAAGCAGAGTATCGTTCCTGCAATGACTTGTTATTAACTATTAAACTATCATTATTCCCTAAATAAGAATTAAAACGAAAAGTGTTTGAGACTAAACTAATTAAAAGGGAAAGAAAATAAAGAATGTACTCTAGACAAAAGAGTAGATTTTTTATGTTATCAATGCGATAAAAATGATCTTGGGTTATAGGCTATTTAATAATCCTGTTGTCTTCTTCAATTGATTCAGCTTCTTAATTTGTCTATCATAGGGTTAATTTTACTCGTATGAATCCTACTCAGGTATATCCTATCCTAACTGCGAAATTATTTCCTAAGGCCCGGGTTCTGAAACTTGCTCTATTCGTCCAAGATTGAATAAATAAACCAATGCAATAAATCCATAAATTAAAATCAAAATCCAAATAATACATTAATGAAAGAACCAAAATTGTAGAATATGAAGTTTAGCTCCACATAGACATGATAATCAAATGATAAATCGTCCAAAAAAATATAAAAATCGCTAGTTTGGCCGAAGAATAGATAAACTTAAGCTCCACCGCTTTTCTTTGCCTCCTAAATAGTGTATCCCCACGCTTTATGGTATTTATATAAGACTCATGGCATGTGCGAGGCTAGTTTAATCAATCTCAAGTAGGCTAGAAAAACCTGCAGCACAGGTCTTAGACGCTCGCGAGGCGGAGTCCGGAACCTAAATGTGGTCTTTTTGGACTCAAATAATCGAAATGAGTGGAAAACAATATTGTGACCAAACTAGTGCCCTTTTAAGGGTACTATACTTTAACGTCCGTTTTGGACATTAAGGTATAACGCTCTTTAAAATGGCGCTATATATGAAGTTGATTAGACGTCCAAGTATAGCGTCGTTTATTAAGGCGCTATATGTATAGCGCCTTAACAAACGACTCTACACTATTTCAAATATCTATCCCTTCCCTTTCCCCCGTTACAGAACCAAAACAACCCCCCCT
>AWOL01S0154301.1:19503-57348 GCA_000715115.1 Nicotiana otophora
TAAACCAGCGGTCCTCCCCATTAACGACCTAAAAAAACTCGAGAGGGACCCCACCCGTCCCACAAAAAGTAAAGATTATTGGTCCCACATCCTAGCTAAGCCTTCTCTCGTTGTGGGTTGCTCATTTCGAATTTAAATATTCAACTTTCCAAAAAACATAAATCGAGGTATTCTGATTTAGTTTTTGTCGAAACTCGTATAAAAAATGCATATTAGTTGTTTTAAATGTGTTCTATGTTGTTTTGTATTTTTTTCCTTTTATTAAACTGGTATGTTATTTTTATCCGAACTAAGATATTAGTGTGCTAAAAAATTATGTAAAAATTGAGAAATCATTATTATTTGTTCAAAAAAATGTTAATAAGTTACTTTTTACTGTTGTATATGTATTTTCATGAATGTTTTGTGATTAAATGTATTTGTTATTTTTATTTGGTTTAGATTATTTATATGCTTAAAGACTAGTAATATAGTGCCCTTTTAGCGTAGTAAAATGTAGTGCCTTTTAACGTAGTAAAATGTAGTGCTTTTTAGCGTAGTATCTCTGTAGTTATTGAAATTAATCATTTAAGTATCTCTTATACCCAAAAATACGTTTAAATGATTGATAGATCAAACACAAACTCTGTCCGATTCTAGTCAACGATCGTAAAAAAATAACATGAGAAAACAATAATAGTTTTCGGGTATCTTGGTATTACTGGGCCTCAAATATCGACCCTGGAACCCATATGTGAATACTTAATAATTAAGTCTTGTATGATTATAAAAATTAATTATTTAATTTACAAACAAACATATAAAATTATAAAACTAACATGTAAAATAATAAAACTAACACATACAAAAATTCCGGGATATCTTGGTGCTACTGTGCCTCAAATATCGAGCCTGGAACCCATATGTGAATACTTAATAATTAAATCTTGTATAATTATAAAAAGTAATTATTTAATTTACAAATAAACATATAAAATTATAAAACTAACATGTAAAATAATAAAACTAACCCATACAAGAATTCAGGATATCTTGGTGCTACTAGGCCTCAAATATTAAGCCTGGAACTCATATGTGAATACTTAATAATTAAATCTTGTATAATTATAAAAATTAATTATTTAATTTACAAACAAACATATAAAATTATAAAACTAACATGTAATTAATGTTATTTAATTTACAGTAGACGACATTGAGGTTCCGCCTATGCATCCCGGACTTTCTAGCGATGAGCTACTGTCGTTACATGGCGATCATATGTCCTCCCACATATGGGAGGGACAGTTACTGGCCCAGACTCTCCGTGTCAGGAGAGTGGATGACATGTGGGACTTTTTGAAGGGCAAAATTCTCCATCCCCGTGTAGTCAGATGCCTGCAGGATACAGGCTTCTATAGGATTTTGGAGATCGGACGGCTGCAGCTCGATTGATCTTTGATCACGACCCTGATAGAGCGGTGGCGACCGGAGACGCACACATTCCACTTGCCTATTGGCGAGGCCACCATCACACTGCAGGACGTGGAGGTTATATATGGGCTGCCCGTTGATGGACACCTCGTTGCTCTGCCGCAGGCCATGAGAGAGCTGACATGTGGGCAATACCTGGACATGCTACAACAGCTCACTGGTTTCCGGCCACAAGAGGAGACTGCACTGGCTGGGGCCAGTCGTCTGCAGCTGACGACTATCCGAGACCATTTGGAGGTATTGCACCCTGACATCACAGGCGATACACCGGAGCTGCATATCCAGCAGTACATGAGGTTGCTGCTGCTCCTTATGTTTGGAGGGATCTTGTTCCCGACCACTTCGAAAAACCTAGTCAGCTTGAGATTTCTTCATCATCCTAAGCGGCTAGATGATTTACCCCGGTACAGCTGAGGTACTGCTGTTCTCACCTACTTGTTCAGGCAGATGTGCCGGGCGACCATGGGCACCCAGCGTGACGTTGCTGGATTCTTGCCGCTGCTACAGGTGAAAACATATTCGAATACTCTATTCATTATAACATACCCAGTAAAAATATATCTTAAATTTTACATCCACTTTGTATGTTAGGTTTGGGCCTGGGAGCGGTTCATGCAGTTGAAGCCACCTCTACCACCATTAGCTCCGGGTGTACCACCTCTGTTTCTCCCTCTAACTAGGAGGTGGGTTCTTCGGCGGGGATATGGATGAGAGTACGAGGCTCAACATAATCTCCCTTTGTGCAGAGATTTGTTGGATTTGCTGGAGGGCGCATAGGTAAATGTATACCTAAGTTTACTTTGCCTGGCTTCATATGTGTTGTATATACTCACGTTTTTTGTTGTTACTTAATAGTTCATCTGCACGCCATACAGCGACGCGCTGATAGCTGGCTTGCCCGATTATTGCTTGGCCGACCGACTTATTTGGAGCTCTCCCGTCCGGTTAATGTGCCTTGATATTGTGGAGCATCATGCCACCGAGCGGGTACTTTGCCAGTTTGGTCGTCCGCAGCTTGTACCGCCACCGCCCACCTGGCAGACCATACATTTCCAGCGGGATGATCATTCTAGGGTAGATCGGGCATATGTGGCATGGCTAGAGGCGCAGATCGATACTTGGGACCGACGACTTGACCTGATTCCGCCCCCTTCACCGCGCCAGACGGATACTGATCATGATTATATGGGTTGGTACCGCGATGTTACCCGACTTTTAGTCAGGAATCCCATTCATCGCGCTGGCGGTCGGTACGTTTTATACGCCGGGAGGCACGAGGCACTGGTATTTTAATTGGTATTCTTATTTATAACTGTAACCTAACGTTCCGTAATTTATATTTTACATGTTGTGCAGGTTATTGGCCTACATTTGTTCCACCAGTTGGGACTGCAGATGCAACAGCATGCCGGCGACGGAGCGACCACTTTGCACGAGTATGGCCAGCAGGTTACAGAGCTGGCTGCCCGGACATTGCGGCCAGCCTGAGAGGATGAGCGCTTAGGAAAAGACCCTGCTTATGTGGCGCCAGAGCAGTACCATCGAGGTAGGGCTATACCACGAGGTAGGGATGTCCCACGAGGTAGGGATATCCCACGAGGCAGGGTTGTCCCACAGGGTTGTGGGGGACGGCGAGGAGGTGGTCCCCAGCAAGTGGGCGTTGAGGCACCTGTTCAGTCGGGTGACCTCCATGAGCCAGACTACCATCACAGCAACATACCGTCATATAGCCTTCAGTTTCAGCTCACTCCAAGGTCTTCGCAGGTTACCCCGTTAGATCCATTGTTGATCACGGGCACAAGCATTACACGAGAGGATTGGGATCAGTACTTTCCAGGCCCATCGACCGCTGCTGATGATCGACCGACCCGAGATGTGGATAGTGGCGCCGACTGAGTTATGGCTCCTCATCGAGGGGTACTGGGGATCTTTCACAGGCGCAGGTATATTTGTATTGCTATTAAATTTAAATTTGTTTTTATCTCATTGATTAGCCATAAATATCTTTATGGTTTTCTTATTAAGGCTTCATCCCCGCCCGTCACGGAGGCCACTTTGTGCGATGCTGACCTGGCTGCGACGGATGATTATATTCAGGAGCCCGGCGAGACCATGTTAAGATAATTTAAATTTTTGTGACTTAACACGGACATTGCTACTATATATTTTTATATACTGAGCTAGCTTATTCTTCTGTAGGTTACTGCTGGACCGACGACCCCTTCTACCGAGTCTTCCAGCACTACTGACGATCATGCTGCAGCGCATCCTGCGATAAAGAGGCCACGTGATGAGGATGATCCTGATAGCGTATCCGGGTGGGATGGGATGTGTCTCAGGCCAGCGGCTGTATTGAAGCACACAGGCCGTGGGACGCATTGATTTGTTTTTTGTATTTATGTAAATATTATTTTATGTAAATAATAGCAACAATTGTTATTGTTTACATTATATGCGCATTATATTTTTATTTTTTCGATTCTTCGTTATTTTAATACTACAAGACAAACACAAACATAGCAGCTTAACATAATTTAAATTCAGTACAACTAAATGAAAATACATGACACGGAAAGCATAAATATAAAATACTACACTCAACACATACATGTCATTGTTTAGTCACTACCGCCTAGTATTCTCTGCTCCAACCACTTTAATTTCTCTTCCAGCCTATTTTTTTCTTCTTCCGCCTCTTTTAGTTTCTCATGCAATGCCGCAATTTCTCGTTTCATTTCAGACTCACGGTGTTGGTATTCACAGTTCATATAACAAATATACTGCAAAGATCGTTTGTAGCATTCCTGCTTAATGGGTTCATCAAGCCATACCTCAAAATTGCAATAATTTTCGTCATTGCCTCCAAACCTGTTTACACACATCCAGTATCTGCGCCCAACATGACCATCGGACCAACAATCCTTCACCATACATCGTTTGCCACAATAGCACATTGGTATATAATTACGTCCAGACATTTGTTAATGCAAAAAAACCCTGCTTTTATGGAAGGTTTTGCTAGAGTATTTGTTTTGGTTAAGCGCAGATAATAGCTAAAATGCACTAGTTATTTATAGGCAAGGCAACAAACATAACATTGTATTTAACCGCGCTATGCTTCGTGTGTTAAAGATTCTTTCGGGTACAATACAGCTTTTGAAGGCGGGCAACTTTTCAGGTCGACAAGACAACACACATAACGTAGTATTTAACCGCGCTATGCTTTACGTGTTAAAAATTCTTTCGGATACAATACAGCTTTTGCAGGCGACCAACTTTTCAAGTTGACAAGACAACAGACATAACGTAGTATTTAACCGTGCTATGCTTCGCGTGTTAAAGATTCTTTCGGGTATAATATAGCTTTTGCAGGCGGGCAGCTTTTCAGGTCGTCAAGACAACACACATAACATAGTATTTAACCGCGCTATCCTATTACATACGGGACTGAGACTAATTATATATATATTCGACGGTCGTGTCCTGTTAGCGAGCATATACCACATTTGCGCGCA
This sequence comes from Nicotiana otophora, assembly GCA_000715115.1. Lineage (NCBI taxonomy): Eukaryota > Viridiplantae > Streptophyta > Magnoliopsida > Solanales > Solanaceae > Nicotiana > Nicotiana otophora. The sequence goes on from AWOL01S0154301.1 coordinate 24,492, forward strand.
TTAACGATATCACCAATATCCATTTGATTCCGTATACGCGTTCTTTTTTGCACCTATCGCTGATGCAAAAACTCCTTGTTACACACCATTTAAATGGTTCCGGCGGCCAGTAATGCTCAGCACTCGCTGGCTGCAACTGCCCAATATAAGTGTTTAAGTATGCAACAACACTATATTATTTATCAACGTAGTTGGTTGGCCCTAAACCTGTATGTTGAAAGCACTTGATGGCATGTGAGCACGGCATGTGGTAGATGGACCATTTCCCACAAGAGCATAACCTTCTAGATTCATTTATGGTATGTACACTATTCCCCGGTTTTGATGGATAGCGGTGCAAACTTCAAAAATATTTTGGTCGTGATCATACTGTAAAAATGAATGCCAATGTGCTCGCCGCCTGTATTTCTCAAATATTTTCATTGGTTGTGGCATAAATTCAACATCCTTTTCCACCAATGACGTTGCAGTTGCAGCCCTTTCAACAAACCTCTCCGCCATCTTCTTGAATGACATTCGCACCATGGCAGTGACAGACAATCCTCGTGCAGACTTCAATAACCCATTGAAAGACTGACACATTTGTAGTCAGAATTCCCCATTTTCTACCACCATCCGCATGCAAAGTCCACTTTTCAGGCTTATGTCGCATCAACCAACGATAGGCTGCCTCGTCTTCCTGCCTGATAGATTTCATGTGCCTCCAGAATTTATGCTCTTAGTGATCTGTTTTCAGCCATCCACATTAAATCATGCAAATCCTTATTGGGATGTGCCTTCTGGAAATTGGCCTTCACGTGACTCACACAATAATGGTGGTAGGCATACGGTTCTTGCCATGCAGGCAAATTCTCTACAGAACTTATAATACCACCATGCCGATCAGATATTATACAAATACCTGAATGCTGTTTGACAATGTTCTCTTTCAAGTGGTTCAAAAATAGTGTCCACGTCTCTTGCCTTCCATTGACACAAATAGCAAAAGCTAAAGAAAATATACTTCCATTAGCATCTACTGCAACGTCGATCAACAACCTAATATCAAACTTTCCATAGACATGAGTATCGTCTATGAATATTACCGGCCGGCAATGCAGAAAATCATCAATTACTGGTTTAAATGCCCATAACATGTATTTGAATATATATTCTTGTATTCCCGAACTCCGCTCAAATTTTCATTCAACAACGGTCCCTGGGTTAAAGTATTGCAATGCGGCCATGTACTTGGGTAGAGCTGCAAATGACTTATCCTAGTTACCATAAAAATTTTTAAATGCACGTTTGCCCCCTAAAAATGCCTTTCTTTTGGTAATGGTACAACTATATTCCTGGTGGACGGATGTAACGCACTCTTTGATCTTGTACCTTATGGACGCTTCAATATATGGAATCAGGACAAGAGAAATCAAGTCAACATCCAAGTTGAAGTGCTTCCCACTGAATGTGTCCATTTCACAAGTGTGAGTGCCAATGTATTTACCCACTTTCCACATACGTGTTTTCTTCTTGCTCGCACGCAGCATCCAATAACAACCCATAAACCATCTACGGCAAACAACCTTGTATACATTCGGAGTTGACTCCCATACGGTCATCTCATGACACTCTTTTACGTTGTACATTTTTGCCGCCCTGCTTAGGTGCGTTTTATCAGGAAAAAGCATGCCCTTTGCCGGCACAGTTGGTCTAGACTCATCCCACATTGCTGTCCGAATTTTGTCAGTATCCCTTGTGAGGGCATCCACATCCGGCATACTTGGAAAACAACCAAGATAGGGAATCTCCCTTGAATGAAACGACACTTGAGACTCGTACACTCTTGGTCTAATGGGGGGTGGAATGCTCCCTCGTCAAATCAGGTCCAACATTCTCTTCCTCCTCATCACCATCCTCATCAGGGAAGGGTGTGTCATCTCCGGACTCATCGCCATTGTTGTCATAATCATTGTTCTCTTCCTGACTCTGTGCATCTGCCAGATCCCGATTAAATATGTCGTCTTCGGGCAATTGAGTTAGGACATGAGGTTCAACTTGCTCGTTTTCACTGCACAAACAACAAAATAATGAGCTACTCAAATTGATAAATACTTTACATATAGCTATATCACTTCACTTACAAGTCATAATGTGTTGACATCCCATGATGTACATTATTCTGTTGGTGATGACTTCCGGATGGACCACCGTAATCCAACACATCATAACTACGCATATTTCAACTGGGCGTGGGTTCATAACTTGTTAAATTCATATCTGGCCGGTACCCCCTGTGGAATATATGAGTGTTAATACAAATTCAATACAACAAAAATAAAAATCGTAACACAAAGGAAAATTAAAGTTTACCACTCGCCTTGTGGATTATGTAAAGTAGGAGAGAAATTATTTCCTCTCTCCTTATTCGCCCGTGGAAATAAGTTTAAATCAGGCCAAACTCTCTCAGCCGGAACCTGTTCGGCAAAACTGCTCCAGAATAACTACCCGTTGACTGAGGGTTATCCCTGCTTTGCGCAACCTCATTATTGCGAACGTCTTCAACCTTCACGTACATTTCCAACATTTTATCAAAAGAAATTCCCGGTATTGATCCGGAGTCCTTAAAAAATCACTCAAAGTTTGATCATTCTCGATGTTAAACTCAACGTAACAAGCAACGCCTTGCGGAGTGACAGAATACAGATGTCTTCCGGTTACTTTACGGTTCACCGAACGTTTGCTCACACTCATTTTGTTACACAACAACGATACCAGTCTATCGTACTCCATTATAAGTGACAACTTAACATGACACTGTGGAGATAAACTATAGCTCACTGAGTTATTCGCCACTACAACCTCTCTCCCCCAATATAATGAAACCCTTACTTTTCGCTCTTCAGACATTATGACAAAATGCTTGAGAATTTAACAAGAAGAAAAATTTAACAGGAGTTGAGAATATTTCTGAATGGATTTTTGCAATACCCTTAACGCCTTTAAATAAGGCAATGCCCAATCCGGGGGGTCGAATATTTTGAGGTTTATCGCCCTTTAAAAGGGCGTTGTACCCATTTGAATTAAGCGTAAAAGAGTTATTTATTGGCAGGCCCATAAAATATGTATAGCGCCGTTTATAAAGGGGCTATACCCGGCAGTTTTGTACCATAGCGCCTTTATAAAAGGCGTTATACATATAGCGCCATGTTAAAGGGCGCTATACCTTAACGTTCAAAACGCACGTTAAGGTATAGTGCCCTTAAAAAGGGTGCTATATATAGTTCGGTCACAATATCTTTTTTACTCATTTCGGTCATTTGAGTCTAAAAAGACCACATTTAGATTCCGGACTTCGCGAGGCAGAGTCCTGAAAAACGTCCACCTCTAGGTTTCCAAAAGCAAATCTCGCGATGGTTGTCGCCTTGACCTTACTTTACTATTTTGCACAACTGAAGAACCCTCTTAGAGGTCAACTCGCGTGACGCGAGCAAGGCAGACGTCCCCTTCTTAGCTTCAGTTTCTCTTGTGCCGAATCATCCCTTTTGATCCCGCGTTCATCTAAAATCACTCCTATACATAGAAAACACTTAATGGGCATAAAATACACTAATAATAATTTAAACCACAGTAAATATTCTCAAGATATGAGGCGAAAATATACTAAATATATAATCTTTTAGTCAAATATTATCATCCACACTTAGACTCTTGTTCTCTTTCAAGCAACTCAAAACTCAAAATCATGACAAGAAAAAAAGCTTCAAAAACATTCTCAAACATCACAATTAATGATAATGGCTTATATCTACACTTAGAACTCATCGTATATAATATTGATGTCCTTCCTCAAGTTTTAACATGCCAAGACTATTTAAAACATTCTAGTGATCTCTTCTAATATCCTAACCTCGAAAATTGACTCCAAAATACTCTATTTTATGGCTTACTCACTTGTGCAACTCAAGAGCCAAGTACCTCGCTGATCTTTCACAAACCATGTGCCCTCACTAACAATCAAAGAAAGAAGCTAGTTCACATACTCAAATAAGAATTCAAATGTAACTTAAGGACTCAAGTATTAAAGGAAATCACTCTCTCTGTCACACAAATATTCTCAAAATATGAGATAAAAATACACTAAATATATAAACTTTTAGTCGAATATGAGTAAAACAAAATTAAAGTTTGGACACAATTACTAGTACTGAAAGAATAATAGGACTCGACTTCTTAAACTTGGTACAAATAGGTGAATATTCGTGTTAGACATCGTTGAGAAAGCGAGTGGAGTTGTCTCCTTCAAAAAACGGTTTTTGACCTTCAGCCAACCATGAACAATTAAAACATCAAATTCGTGTTATTTAATAGCAAAAGACAGAGAATTAATTGAGCACTAATTTTTACTATTCCATAATCAGTAAAATTAATGCTCATTAATTAACTAACTAGCATGGTGGGGTTGTGGGGTCAACCTCTACAGTCTTCTACTAGATGGTTGTCACGGTCCAATTTTCCTTATACGCCGTGATGGCGCCCAACGTCGCCGCTAGGTAAGCCAACAATAAATTAGCCGTGTATTTATTTTTTTTAATAATTTCAACGTAGTTGGTTTTTATTTATTAAATAAGTGAGAAGTGAAAAATTTAATAAAGTAAAGCGAAAACTAATGAAAGAGCAAACGCAGTGAAATAAATGCTCAAAAGTCATAAAGTCTACTAGCATGTTTCCAAGTCCTGGTGTCATAAGTGTATGATCAACTAGTAGAATATACAAAACACTAAGCTACTATCTGAAATAGAGTAGACAGAAAGTAAATACAAAAGAGAGACTGCGGTGCTGCAGAACGGCCTCAGAGAGCAGCTCACCACTAAGCCTCGGGGTAACGTGAGTGCGCGCCTAGATGACTGCCAGATGCACCTGCCTCAGGTCCTGCACGATTAGTGTAGAAGTGTAGCGTGAGTACATAAACAAAATATACCCAGTAAGTATTCAGTCTAACCCCGAACAAGTAGTGACGGGGGGTCGGCATCGACACTTACTATGGGCCAACAATAAAATACATGAATGCTAAATAGGCATGGAATATGAGAATAATCACAACACAATACCAAGCAGTGATTAATTGATTCTTTAACTGGTAGTAAATTCCAAAAGTCTTCAACTAACATATACTAACTCCAAATAAATTTTGGGCCAATAAATAACTTACAACCTCTCAATTCATAAAAATAATATCAAGTGTCTTCGGGCTCCAAGCATTAACACGCACGGTTTATGCCGAGATAGTACGGCCCGATCTAGAATAATGTGTACACTGCCGAGGGTCGAGCGGCAGAACTATAGATGCATCTATTATAACTACCGGCGTTCATCCCGCTCCACAAGAAGAGGGAATATTCTATGAACATCCGATTTAAAAGCTATTACAAGCCTAATACACAAGGAAGCACAATTTCTATTAACGGTCAAGTAACCCACCAAAACTCAAAGTAAGTGAAATTCGGCCTTTATGAATACTTTATCAAGTTTCAATATAATTTAGGCACTTAAATTAACAAGTAGAGTGCAAACAATACAAGTATTTCATGATTTGGGTCCTAAAACTACCCGTGCTTAAGTTAATTAGTAGCTACGTAGGAACTCTCGTCACCTCGTGCCTGAGTAGGCCCCACAATTAGAAACAAATAGTAATTTAAAATACCTATGGGGTAAATTTTCTCTCATAAAGTTAGGTAAGAGACTTACCTCGTCTCAAAGCTCACTTTTCAGTCTACAAATTCACTCTAAGGCCTCAACTTGGTACCGAACAATCCGAATCTAGCCAAATATTATATAAATTAATCAATATATGCTCAAAAGTTAATAATTCAGATATTAGGGTAATTACCAAACCCAAATTGGAAGATTCCTAAAACCCCCCAGGCTCACGTACTCGGATTCCGAAAATTTTCGAAGATAAATAATACCCATATCCTCACGAACTCAAATACATAATTTTCACCCAATTTCATAATCATTTTCGTGGTTAAATCTCATTTTTATCCAAAACCTAAGTTTTTCAACTAAACCCATAATTTTCACAATTTTACATATTAACATCTACCCACAACCTATATATTTAACTTAAATTGAGTAGGAATTACTTACCTTCAATAGCTAGGTGAAAACCCCACTTCAAAGAGGTCAAAAATTGCCGAAGAGATGAAAGAAATTATCCAAAATAGCCTAAGTCCCGACATTAAATGAACTACACTACCTTCAGTGGTTTCGCACCTGCGATCACACTGCCGCGCCTGTGGCTCCGCTTTTGCGGAAAAATCCTCGCAGGTGCAGACCACGCCTAAGTCTGCCTCTCTCGCTTCTACGGGCGGAGGATCGCTTCTGCGGTGAATGTGCAGCACATGCGATCCCCTTCCGTTTCTGTGATCAACCCCCTCGCACTTGCACGTTTGCAGGTGCAGGTCCTTCTCCGCTTCTGCAACCACTGTCCAGTCTATGCCAGGCCGCTTCTGCGGTCACTAGCTCGCTTATGCAAGCTCGCACTTGTGGCAGGTTCTTCGCAGGTGCGATTGCACCAGAACCCTGTTGCTTGAACAATTCTTTCAAGCCCAAAATTGATCCGTGCATCGTCCGAATAGCACCCGAGGCACCTGGGGCCTCCCCCAAATATACCAACAAGTTTGTAAACATACAACGGACTCGCTCGAACCCTCAGAACGCGTAAAAAACGTAAAAATTAATAATCATACTCCAAACCAAATCGAATCAACTTATGAACTTTATGTTCTTCCAACTTACTATGAACGTGCCGAATCATACTTAGACTACTCGGAATGACACCAAAGTTTGCGTGCGAGTCACAAATCATCATACATAGCTATTCTCAGCTCGAATCCCAAACAGACCTCGATAACACTGAATGTTACTTCAAAGAAAACTTAACGAACTGAAAACCATTAATGCGCCAACTTTCAATAATAAGCGTCGAAACGCTCCCGGGTCATCTGAAACCCGATCCAACATATGCCCATGTACAAAATCATCATACAAACCTATTGGGACCGTCAAATCCCAGTTCCGAGGTCATTTACTAAAAATGTTTACCCAAGTCAAACATAACCCTTTTAAGCCAATATTAAGGAACTAAGTGTTCTGATTTCAACCTGAACCTTTACAAACCCTAACTAACCATCCCCGCAAGTCATAAAATAATAAAATCACATAGGGGGAGTCTTAATTAGGGGAACGGGGACCTAAAAGGCAAAACGACCGGTCAAGTCATTATATTCTCCACCTCTTAAACAAACGTCCGTCTTCGAATGGGTCTAGAATCATACTCGGAGTGCTGAATAAGTGTGGATATCTGCTCCGCATGTACTCATCGGTCTCCCAAGTCGCCTCCTCTACTGGTCGACCCCTCCACTGAACCTTTACCGCAGAAGTTATCTTGGACCTCAACTGGCGAACCTGCCTGTCAACGATGGCAGCTGGATCCTCCTCATAACCCATGCTTTCATCTAGCTGAACCGTGTTGTAGTCTAACACATGCGACTTGTTGGCATGATACTTCCGAAGCATAGACACGTGGAAGACTGGATGAACTCCCGATAGATTGGGAGGCAAAACAAGCTCATAAGAAACCTCCCCAACTTGTCTCAACACCTCAAATGGACCTATAAACTGTGGGCTCAACTTGCCCTTCTCCCCGAACCTCATGATTCCCTTCATCGGCGAGACATTCAAGAGGACCTTCTCACCCATCATAAATTATAAATCACGCGCCTTCTGATCCGCGTAACTCTTTTGTCTAGACTATTCTATGCAAAGTCGCTCTTGAATCAACTTCACCTTCTCCAAGGCATCCTTCACTAAATCAGTACCATATAACTTAGCCTTGCCGGGCTCAAACTATCCGATGGGCGATTGACATCGCCGACCATACAAAGCCTCAAACGGAGCCATCTCAATGCTCGACTGATAACTGATGTTGTAAGAAAACTCGGACAAAGGCAAGAATCAATCCCACTGCCCTCCGAAGTCAATCACACATGCTCTTAGCATATCCTCCAAGATCTGAACCGTCCGCTCTAACTGCCCATCGGTATACGGATGAAAGGCTGTGCTGATCTCTACCAGGGTCCCCAACTCACTCTGTACTGCCCTCCAAAAATGCGAAGTAAACTGAGGGACTCTATCTGATATGATGAAAATAGGCACACTATGAAATCGAACAATCTCCTGAATGTAAATCTGGGTTAATCTCTCTGAAGAATACATGGTCACAACCAGAATGAAGTGTGCCGACTTGGTCAATCTGTCGACAATGACGCAAACTGCATCAAGCTTCCTCAAGGTCCGTTGCAACCCAACTACGAAGTCCATAGTGATGCGCTCCCATTTCCACTCAAGTATAACCATCTGCTAGAGCAGGCCACCTGGCCTCTAATGCTTATACTTAACCTGCTGGCAATTTTGGCACCTCACTACATACTCAACTATGTCCTTCTTCACCCGCCATTACCAATAATGCTTCCTCAAGTCACGATACATCTTCGTGGCACCTACATGAATAGAATACTGAGAACTACATTCCTTCTCTAGAATCGTTTCCCTCAATCCATCAATATTGGGAATACATAGACGACTCTGGAGTCGCATAACACCATCCTCACCGATATTAACCTCCTTGACACCACCCTGTAGTATTTTCTCTCTGAGAACCAATAAGTGCGGATCGTCGTACTGACAAGCTTTGATCTACTCGAATAGTGATGACTAGGCGATGATGCATGTAAGAACTCGGCTGGGCTCTAAAATATCCAACCTCACAAGTCTGTTAGCCAAGTACTGAATGTCCAAAGCTAATGGCCTCTCCTCTGCTGAAATGAATGCCAAATTACCCATACTCTCTTCTTTTCTGGTTAAGGCATCCGCAACTACATTCGCCTTGCCCGGATGATAAAGGATGGTAATAACATAATCTTTTAGTAACTCAAGCCACATCTGCTGCCTCAAATTGAGATCCCTCTGCTTGAAAAAATGTAACAAGCTGCGATGATCGGTGTAAACCTCACAGGACACCCCATAAAGATAATGCTTCCAGATCTTGAGAGCATGAACTATCGCGACCAACTCCAAATCATGTAAGGGGTAATTCGTCTTGTGGGGCTTCAGCTGACGTGAAGCATATGAAATAACTCGCCCTCCTACATCAATACATAACCTAGGCCAACGCGTGAAGCATCACAATAAACAGTATACATCCCTAAATCGGAAGGCAACACTAACACCGGTGCTGAAGTCAAGGCGGTCTTGAGCTTCTAAAAGCTCGCCTCACAATCATTGGACTATCGGAACAGAGAACCCTTCTGGGTAACTCTAGTCAAAGGTGCTGCAATAGATGAGAAGCCCTTCACAAACCGACGATAATAACCTGCTAACCCTAAGAAGCTCCTGATCTTGGTCGTGGTAGGACGAGGCCAACTCTGAACTGCCTCGATCTTCCTGGGATCTACCTTAATACCCTCACCTGATACAACATGCCCCGAGAATGCCACAGAATCTAACAAGAACTCATAATTGGAGAACTTAACATATAGCTTCTGTTCCCGCAAGGTCTGAAGCACTACTCTCAAATGTTTCTCGTGCTCCTCCATGCTACACGAGTATATCAAAATGTCATCAATGAATACAATGACAAACGAGTCAATATATTGCATGAACTCCCGATTCGTCAAATCCATAAATGCCGCCGGGGCATTACTCAAGCCGAAGGACATCACTAGAAACTCATAATGGTCATATCTGGTCCGGAAAGCCATCTTCGGAACATCCGAATCACGAATCTTCAGCTGATGATACCCCGATCTCAAGTCAATCTTAGAGAACGCCCTGGCACCCTGCAACCGGTCAAAAAAAGCATCAATAAGCGGCAACAGGTACTTGTTCCTAATGGTAACTTTATTCTACTGGCGGTAATCAATGTACATCCGCATAGTCCCATATTTCTTCACGAACAACATCGGTGCACCCCAAGGCGACACACTCGGTCTGGCGAACCCCTTTGCTAGTAACTCTTCAAGTTGTTCTTTCAACTCCTACAACTCTTTCGGAGCCGTGCGGTACGGTGGAATAGAGATAGGCTGGGTACTTAGAGCCAAATCAATACAGAAATCAATATCACGATCTGGTGGCATGCCTAGAAGATCAGAAGGAAACACATCGGAGAACTCTCGGACCACAGGCACTAAATCAATCGCCGGAGTCTCTGTAGTAGTATCCCGAACATAAGCTAGATAAGATAAACAACCCTTCTCGACCATATGTCGAGCCTTTAGAAAAGAGATAACCCGACTAGATGTACAGACAGACGAACCCTTCCAGTCTAATCTAGGCAACTTTGGCATCGCCAAGGTAACAGTCTTGGCATGGCAATCAAGGATGGCATGATATGGATATAACAGTCCATGCCCATGATGACCTCAATATCGGTCATGTCGAGCAACATAAGATACACTCTAGTCGCATAACCATAGAAAGTCATGGTACAAGACTGATAGATCTGATCCACAAAAACAGAATCGCCCACTAGCGTGGACACATAAATAAGGATACCCAAGAACTCACGAGGAACACCTAGAAAATGAGCAAACAGAGATGAAACATATGAATACATAGACCCTAGATCAAATAGTTCCGTAGCATCCCTACTGCAGATAGAAATAATACATGTGATCACGGTATCTGAGGCTACTGCATCTGGTCTAGCTAGAAAGGCATAGAACCTGACTGGAGTGCCACCTGACTGGCCTCCACCTCTAGGACGACCCCTACCCACCTGCCCTTCATTTCTGGGCGGCCAGACGGCTGGTATGGCAGCTGGTGCTATAATCATAGGCTGCTGACCCTGTTGTACTTCCTTGCCCCGAAGCCTGGCGCAGAACTTTCTCACATGACCAAGATCTCTGCACTCGAAAAAACCTCTCGGTACGGTGGACTGCTAGCCTGAAGTCTGACCCTGATAGCCCACTGGAAGAACCCTGACTAGCTGGTGGACGGTAGGAGCTCTCTGGAATAGCGCTGAAATAGGGCCGCACTGGAGCACCCCGAGGAGGCAGCGATGCTGTATATGTGGTCCTGCTAGACTGACCCCTCACAAACTGACCTCTGCCCCCAACTGGAGCACCACTGAACCCTCTAGAATATCGAAACTGCTTATCCCTCGTCACCTGCTCTCGGCTCCCATGACGAACACCCTCGATCCTCTGAGCTATCTCCATAACCAGCTTGTACGAAGTCCACATCTCAATCTCTCCGTCCATATTGGCCTGGATACCAGAGTGCAAACCCGCAACGAACCTCCGCACTCTCTCTGCATCAGTAGGAAGTATCATAAGTACATGGCGAGACAACTCAAAGAATCTCGCCTCATAGTCGGTCACCGACATCTGGCCCTGTTGAAGCTGATCGAACTAAAATCGTAGCTCTTCCCTATGAGAGGGTGGAATATATCTATCCAGAAAGAGGCGTGTGAACTGGTCCCAAGTCAAGGGAGGATAACCTACCGAGAAGATATGACTGCCACCATCTACGGGCCCTGCCCTCCAGTTGAAATGTAGTAAAGTCCACCCCGTGGGACTCCAGTATCCTTGTTGTTGAGCAGTCTATCCCTGCAATGATCAATAAAGTCCTGGGGATGGGTCCCAATGTCGCTCACCTCCAAAGACAGGAGGATGTAGCCTGGTCCATCTATCCAATAGCTTCTGCGGCTCGCCGGTCGCAACTGGCCTGGGCTCAGGTATAGCTACTGCAACTGGCTGAGCTCCGCCCACTGGGGTCTGATATACGGGAGTTGTATGCACTGAAGCTTGAGCGGTAGGGGTATGTGCTCCCATCCCGCTTGAGACGTAGCTGGGTCTGCTGGAAATATTCCAGCCTGAGTCATTGAATCCATGAACCGCAGCATACGGTCCATGACCTCCTGAAATCCCGGTGCGTACATGAAGTCCTCTAGGGCTGGCTCTATTGCAGGCATCTCGCCCTGCTCTTCAATAATAGGATCCTCCACTGGATCCACTGGTACCATAACTAGAGCGTAGGATACCCTCATCCTCTACCATGAGCTGGATCCCTCCCTCAGCCTCTAGCAATATGGGGAGCAACTCCTCTACTACCGGCTACATCTCCCGCGTGTGTTCTCGCCATCTGTGAGAGAATAAGAGAAAGACACTTAACACAACATCAATTGTATGATAGGAGATAAAGAAAGAGAAATTTCCTAATACCCTATAGCCTCTCGAAGATAAGTACGGACGTCTCTGCACCGATCCGCAACACAATATTAGGCCTGCTCGTGACTTGTGAGACCTACGTGAACCTAGTGCTCTGATACCATATTGTCACGACTAAATTTCCCTTATAGGCCATGATGGCGCCCAACATCACCTCTAGGCAAGCAAACGGTGAATTAGCCGTGTATTTATTTTTTTTAATAATTTCATAGTAGTTGGTTTTTACTTATTAAATAAGTTAGAAGTGGAAAATTTAATAAAGTAAAGCGAAAACTAATGAAAGAGCAAATGCAGTGAAATAAACGCTCAAAATCCATAAAGTCTACTAGCATATTTCCAAGACATGGTGTCACAAGTGTATGAACAACTAGTAGAATATACAAAACACTAAGCTACTGTCTGAAATAAAGTAGACAGAAAGTAAATATAATAGAGAGACTGCGGTGCTGTAGAACGACCTCAGAGAGCAGCTCACCACTAAGCCTCGGGGTAACGTGGGTGCACGCCTGGATGACTGCCAGATGCACCTGCCTCAAGTCCTGCACGATTAGTGCAGAAGTATAGTGTGAGTATATAAACAACATGTACCCAGTTAGTGTTTTGTCTAACCTCGAAGAAGTAGTGACGAGGGGTCGACATCGACACTTACTATGGGCCAACAATAAAATACAAGAATGCTAAGTAGTGATTAATTGATTCTTTAACTGATAGTAAATTCCAAAAGTCTTCAACTAACACATACTAACTCCAAATAAATTTCGGGCCAATAAATAACTTATAACCTCTCAATTCATAAAAATAATATCAAGTGTATTCGGACTCCAAGCATTAACATGCACGATTTATGCCGTGGTCATACGGCCCGATCTAGAATAATGTGTACTCTGCCGAGGGTCGAGCGACACGAACCATAGATGCATCTATTATACTGCCGAGACGTTCGGCCCGCTCCACAAGAAGATAGAACTCTATGAACATTCGATTTAAAAGCTATTACAAGCCTAATACACAAGGAAGCACAATTGCTATTAACGATCAAGTAACTCGCCAAAACTCAAGGTAAGTGAAGTTCGGCCTTTATGAATCCTTTATCAAGTTTCAATATAATTTAGGCACTTTAAAAAATAAGTAGAGTGCAAACAAACAAGTATTTCATGATTTGGGTCCTAAAACTACCCATGCTTAAGCATAATTAGTAGCTACGTAGGAACTCTCGTCACCTCGTGCATGCGTAGCCCCCACAATTAGAAACAAATAGTAATTTAAAACACCTATGGGGTAAATTCCCTTTTACAAGGTTAGGCAAGAGACTTACCTCATCTCAAAGCTCATTTTTCGGCCCACAAATTTACTTTAAGGCCTCAACTTGGTGTCGAACAATCCGAAGCTAGCCAAATATTACATAATTTAATTATTGTATGCTCAAAAGTTAATAATTTAGCTATTAGAGTAATTACCCAACCCAAATTGGAAGATTCCTCAAATTTACCCCCGGGTCCACATGCCCGAATTCCAGAAATATTTGAATATAAATGTTACTCATAACCTCACGAACTCAAATATATAATTTTCACCCATTTCCTATAATCATTTTCGTGGTTAAATCTCATTTTATCCAAAACCTAGGCTTTTCAACTAAACCCATAATTTCTATAATTTTACATGTTAAAATCTACCCAAAACATATATAATTAATTTATATTGGGTAGGAATTACTTACTGTCAGTAGCTAGGTAAAAATCCCTCTTGAAAGAGCTCAAATATCGCCCAAGAGATGAAAGAAATGAGCCAAAATAGCCTAAGTCCCGACATTAAATGAACCTCATTGCCTTCATTGGTTTCGCACCTGCGATCACACTGTCGCGCCTCCGGCTCCGCTTATACGGATAAATGCTCGCAGTTGCGGACGATGCCCAGGTCTTCCACTCTCGCTTCTGCGGGCGGAGGATCGCTTCTGCGAGCCTACTTCTGCGGCGAATGTGCTGCACCTGCGATCCCCGTCCCCTTTTGCGATCAATCCCCTCGCACCTGCGTGTTCACATGTGCGGCTCCTTCTCCGCTTCTGTGACCAATGAACAGTCCACGCCTGGCCGCTTCTACAGTCACTAGCTCGCTTCTGCGAGCTCGCACCTGCGGTAGGTTCTTCGCAGGTGCGATTGCACCAAAACCCTGCTGCTTCAGCAATTCTTTCAAGCCCGAACTTGATCCATGCATAGTCCGAATATCACCCGAATCCCCCAAGGCCTCTCCCAAACATACCAACAAGTTCGTAAACATAAAATGGACTCGCTCGAACCCTCGGAATGCGTAAAACAACATCAAAATTAAGAATCATACTCCAAACCAAATCGAATCAACTCATGAACTTTATGTTCTTTCAACTTACTCCGAACGTGCCGAATCATACTTAGACTACTCGGAATGACATTAAATTTTGCGTACGAGTCACAAATCACCATACAGAGCTATTCCCAGGCTCGGAATCCCAAACGGACCTCGATAATACCGAATCCTACTTCAAACCAAATTTAAAGAACTTAATAATCTTCAATGCGCCAACTTTCAATAATAAACGCCGAAACGCTCCTGGGTCATTCAAAACCCGATCCGAACATACCCCCAAGTTCAAAATTATCATACACCTATTGGGATCGTCAAATTTCGGTTCCGAGGTTGTTTATTAAAAATATTGACCCAAGTCAAACTTAACTCTTTTAAGCAAATATTAAGGAACTAAGTGTTCCGATTTCAACCCGAACATTTTCAAACCCTAACTAACCATCCCTGCAAGTCATAAAACAGTAAAAGCACATACCACGAGTCTTAATTAGGGGAACGGGGATCTAGAAGGTAAAACGACCGGTCGGGTCGTTATAATGATAAAACCTATTAAAGTAACCTCGGTTAAAATCACCTTCTTTGTTTTATCCGAAGGTAAAACTCTAGTAGTAACCAAAAGTCAACTAATTATAGTTAGATATCCTATTAATCCTATGGTCAGCCTCTTACTTTTTGTCTGGAAAACTATCGCACATGATGGTATTAGTGATAATAGCACATTAACACTCAAGAAAGAAAATCATTTTTCAATTTTTTGAAGGGGAAAATTATTTTGAAAAGTTTTTTTTTAAGAGAATATGATAAACTATTTTTTCTTCGAGTTTGATAAGAAGACATTTTTTTAAAAATAAAAACTTGATTTCTTTCGCAAAAACATTTTTTCAAGATTTTGAATTAAACGAGACTTTAATTTCCTTTTCTGTTTCAAAAAATTGAGGGATATAGTTTCGATCCCTATAAAATCAAAGATTCGTATGGAGGAAATAGATGTATTTGGTAATTAGTAGTTCAAATAATATGGAATGATGCTCTTTTACAAGACAATATTACAAAAGTCATAAAAGAGGAAAATGTACAGAAGATTAAATTGTGAAACGTACCCAAGAAACACAACTGAGTATAGCTAAAGTTGAATATACATGCAAATTTGTGCTTAGAGAGATACCACGATTTAAGATGCAATAAGAACAAAAAATTAAGTAAAAATCTCACAAGTGAGGTTTGAGAAGAATATAGTGTACGTAGACCTTACCCTTACCTATACGGTTAAAAATATCATTTTCGATAAACCTTTAGCACAAAAACAATATGGGAAAAGCAATAGTACGAACAGAACCACATTTGGTGAAAGAAAACTAAGCCTAAAGGAATATAAGAGCAATACGAATATTATTGGTATGCAAAAGAAACGCTCAACTGCTTACTAACCTTCTACCCTAGTCCTCGAGCTCCATACCCTCCTATCAAAGGTCATGTCCTCGGTTAGCTGAAGTTGCACTATGTCTTGCCTAATCACCTCCCCTTACTACTTCTTTGGCCTACCTCTACTCTCCTTATGGCCACCAAAGCTAACTTATCGCATCTCATTACAGGGGCAGTTGTGCCCATTCTCTTCACATGTCCAAACCATCTCTATCACGACCCAAAACCCACTATAGGCTGTGACGGAACCCAACGTCACCGTTAGGCAAGCCAACAATGAACCATCTAACAAATTATTCATTTCATTACTTTTGAAATCATAAGTACATATAATTTTAGTAAGATATAAATTAAAAGGTGACAATATTAGAGCAAAACTATTAACATCAGCAAGAAAATCTCAAAATCCGGTATCATAAGTGAATGAGCATTTACTAAGGAGTAAAATAATGATACACCATCTCTCTGGAAAGTAAATCAGATAGGATAAAGTAAATAAATATGATGGAGACTCTGTGGGCTGCGACACGTAGCATGGAATGCAGTTCACCATAAAGTTCCCTCAGTAGCTACGCCTACGCGCCAAGATGACCATCAAATGAACCTGTTAGATCCTGCACATTTAGTACAGAAGTGCAGCATGAGTACGTAAATCAACACGTACCCAGTAAGTATCTAACCTAACCCCGGAGAAGCAGTGACGAGGTGTTGACATCGACACTTACTAGTGGTCCAATAAAATAACATAATAAATTATAAACAGATATGAATCACAATGGTAATAGTGAAGTAATATCTGTTACTAACATAATCATCGACCTGATGACGACATAAATTTCTCAATTCTCAAAAACTATCTCAACAAATAGAAGAATCAAAGACTAACTCGAACGGGTAAGGGACATCATGCGCTATCTCAAACAAAGAGGCATGTCATGTAACTGCCAGATCTCAATCCAGGGAAATCTCACAAATATTCGGACTACTAGCAGTATCATGCATTATTTTGTCGAGGTCGTATGGCCCGATCAAGAGTGATTTGTACACTACCGAGGGTCGACCGACACAAACCATAAATACATCGCAATATACTACCGAGGCGTTCGTCCCGATCCACATGAAAGGAAGAAACTTATCAAATTACGAGCCACGTGCTTACAACACAGGTACATGAGCATAAAGTATACATGACTTTTACCGTTTATTAAATATCTCGTCAAACAACACAAAGTGGTAATGTTCGGCCTAATATATTCCCAAATCAAATTCAATTATAAATTCAAGTAATTAAACTATCAAATTGAGTTCAAATTATTCAAATATTACATGATAAAGTCCTTGGTCTACCCGCACATAAACATGCTTTCAGCTACGTACGAACTCTCGTCACCTCACGCGTACGTAGCGCCCATAACTAGTAGCACATAATAATTTAATTCCTATGGGGTAGTTTTTCCCCTCACAAGGTAGGACAAGAAACTTACCTTACTCCGAAGTTCTATAGCCGGCTCCAACGCCTATCTAATACCTCAAACCGATGCTCATCAATTCGAAACTAATCAAACAACATGCAAACCAAGAAAAATATACTCAACACTCATAATTAATCAATTTATATCAATTCCCAACTCCACTCGAAAAGTAAACAAAGGCAATCCTCGGGCCCACGTACTTGGATTCCGAAAATATTCAAAGATAAACATTACTCATAACACCACAAACTCAAATATATAATTTATTTTCAATTTCATGTTCAATTTCGTGGTCAAAATCCAAAAATACCAATTCTAGGTTTTCTTCAAAATTTCCACAATTTCTATAAATTTTTATGTTAAAATACATATATAACTGATATATTTAACTTACAACAAGTGGGAATAACTTACCTCTTGATAGATGATGAAAATCTCCTCTTCAAGAGCTCTAAAAATTGCCCAACCAAGTAAAAATGTGAGAGAAATGGGCAAAGTCCCGAAATAAAAACTCATTTCTGCCCAGCGATCATCGCACCTACGGTCACTTGACGACATATGCGGTCCCGCAGGTACAGTCAAAGATCGCATCTGTGAACACCCTCCGCCTACAGCGTTTTCGCTTCTGCGGACAAGGATTCGCTTCTGCGAGTTCGCTTCTACGGATTTTCTCCCCTTCTGCGCGTCTTCATCCCATGACCCATATCCGCTTCTGGGGAAACAAGTTTCGCACCTGCGCTTGAACCTCCACATCTGCAAAAAACCATGCCTCCTCTCCTCTTCGCTTCTATGCTCATCTGCCCGCATCTGCGAGCTCGCAGGTGCGGTAAATTCCTCGCACCTGCAAATCCATCCAGCCTCAACCCCAACCGCTTTTGCGAGCCCTGGGCCACTTCTGCAGTCTCGCACCTGTAGCCAAAACCTCGCAGGTGCGATCACACCAGAAGACTTAAGCTTCAGCAATTCATTAAGTCCAAAACTCGATCCGATTCCAATCTGATCCGCGCCCGAGGCCCCCGGGACCCCATCTAACCGTACACGGGCGGATGCACCTTCAACGAAGCCGTGTCAGGCGACACCTCTTTGTCGAATACTTTTACTAAATACCTGTATTAATACTGCGAGGAAACGAATAAGTAAAAAAATGACACCACCTAATATAGATTGTCTCTTGGCATGTTGATTATGTGTTTAATCTTGCTCTATGATGTTAGAGGTTCAACCCTCAACTAGCACATATATTTTGAAAATATTTGAGAGAGCCTTTATGATTAAAATTTGTGATTACGCAAAATTGAACACAAGACTTTTTCTAACTCAAGGCTCAACAAAACCAATGGGTTAATGTTTTCCTTTTTCTAGAAACATATTAAACTAAAGCTAATTATTTTCGTTTTCTTTTTAAATTTCGACACCACTTACAAACTTTTCTGCGTATACCCCTAGAACCATACCAACGCATCCTATAATATAATACGAACTTAGTCGAATTATCAAATCACGCCAAATAATATCAAAATTACGAATTGACGATAAAATTATTCTCTCAACTTTCAAACATTCAAACTTCGACGAACGCGTCCGAATCGTACTTAAACATTTCAGAATGACGCCAAACTTTACGTACAAGTTACAAATCACGATACGAACTTATTCTAAGGTTCGGAACCCCAAAAGGACATTGATAACGCCAAAGTCCACTTCATATCAATTTTAGGAATTTCTAAAGCCTTTAAAATGCCAACTCTCCACAACAAGTGCCGAAATGCTCCCAGGCCACCCGATACTCAACCCGAACATACACTCAAGTCCGAAATCATCATACGAACCTATTGGAACCTTCAAATCCTGATTCTAAGGTCGTTTACTCGAGGGTCAAACCTTGGTCAACTCTTCTAACTTAAATCTTCCGAATTGAGAATTTTCCTTCCGAATCACCTCCGAATTTCCCGAAATTCAATTTCGACCACACATACAAATCATAAAACATGAAGTGAAGCTACTCAAGGCCTCAAACCGCCTAACGACGTGCTAGAACTCAAAATGACCGGATGGGTCGTTACAATCTCATCCTCACTTCTCGCATTTTGTCCTCCATGGAGTCCACTCCCACCTTATCCTTAGTGTCTTCATTCCTAATTTTACTTCTCTTGATATGTCCACACAATCATCTCTACATTCTCATTTTCGTCACTTTCATCTTCTGAACGTGAGTTTTCTTGACATGCTAACACTCTACCTCATATAACATAATCGGTATAACCACCGCTCTATAGAACTTACTTTTAGGTCTCAAAGTTACATTCTTATTGCACAACACCACATATGCTAACCTCCATTACCACAATCAAAGATGCAACTTATATTTTTTGACTTAGTTATATTGCGGAATAGGGTAATTGACATTCATAACTGACAATACTATTATCTTCCAAAATAAGTCTTATCTTAAAAAGATTCATTCGATTATTCAAATTCGAAAAATCGTTCGATATAAAATTTAGTATTATTTTGTAGGAAAAATGATTAAATTTATCAATCTACTTTTGATATTTAACTTTCATTATATTATCCGACTAAATTTACCTCTAATATTATATTATCCGGTCAAATTTATCCTTATCACCTTCCCCACAAGGCAACAGGCCCACAATCAGACTGTATTGAAGAAGATCACAATAATTTCCTATTAACGATGTATTCATTGACTTACATTTTAGTCAATATTTTTCCGGTGTTGTTTAGTCTCGACTTCATATTTTCGAGTATAAGGTAATTTTATTTTTTTCAGTTAACAAGAAATAATGTGAAGGAGGGATAAAAAGAGTGATAATTAACTGTTTGAGTAATTATTGGAAAAAGATGCATTCTTGTCTTCTATAATATTCCAAATCATTATAAAAAAGATAAGAGTTTTTTAAGTTACCGAAAAAAAGAGTTTTGCATAACTTTACTTTACGTGACGGTATCCATAAAGAAAAACCTTACCTTGTCACCGGAGCAAGGGCTAAATATACAAAAATTCTCTAAACATATTAGAAATTAGCAATTAAGCAATATCAAATTCAATAGTTAATAATTCAAAATACAATAGTTCAATCTGCTAGTATTAAATTATGCAATTATTCGACACTCTACCCTTCATTTTGAGAAATGTTTTTTCGTTAGATTGACAAATTTAGCACCAAGAGGTGCTAGCTCTACAAAGGAGTTACAAGATTGTGGGTAAGTTTTAGGAGCGTGGGCTGCCTCCAGTGTTGGGGGTAATGTTTAGAAGTTTGCTAACGATAGGGGTAAGTTTAGTCAGACAGTATAATATTAGAGATAAGTTTAGTCGGATATTATAATAAAGTAAAACATGGATGTTACCCGAAAATAAAAGGATAAGTTAACTCTTTTTGATATTTTATATTGTGTTTAGTTGGCATTTGTGATCGACATAAGCATTGCCATCATAATATTATACGACTATTCTTTACTATTTTATATCATATCCAATATAGCATAACCTACATCAGAATTAGCTTTACGGGATAAAAGACCTAAAAAATAAAAAAAATACTTTAACTACTGTTTTCAATTTTTTGTTTACTTTAAAAACAAGGATAAGATTATAAACTTTCATATTATACACTATTGTTTTAATGCATAAACAACAACAACAGCAACATACCGGTATAATCTCACATAGTGGAATTTTAATGTAATAAACAAACATCTAAAAAAGAATAAACTATATTCGCTAAATAATCAATAATTATTCATTTATGTGTATTTTAATACATATATCATAATTCGGGCACACATAACTTTGTATGCAAACACAATGATCCCTAAGAAGTTTTTATCCTGCTTGTTTACCCTTAAAATGAGTAACAATTAAATTTGTACGCGGTTTAAAGAATACATGATTTAATTTAACACAAATAAACTAAGAGCAATAAATAATTAAATTAAAGAGAAAACAAAACGATCAAATCGAACGTAATAGAACAATTAAGTCTGGCTTTAAGTTGAACGCTGAAAATGGTTCTGGCCGAGCATTCGAGATGGGCTCGGTTGCAACTAAAGAAATGAGTATCTGAAGAACACTTTGAACAATAGCTAAAGGACAAAAATAAACTTTATTTCATTGATATGTGTGCCAACAGTCTTTTAAAAATGAAAAGGTTCTCCCCTTTATATATTAGGAGAGTTTCAATCCTAGTACAAATCTAAATAAGGTAAAAATCCTTCTTTTCTTGTAAATTATGATCCGCATTTGATATCAGGCTAGATTTGTGCCTTAATATCCGGTTGATGGTGGATATTTCGGCCGCTCAATTGTTCTCTCTAACAGTCTTCCCTTTAGCCTCGATTCTTTGTTTTGCTCGAGCTCGATTCTTCTCATGTTTGGCCATGTCCGAATCTTGGTGCGTCATTTGTTCCCGGGATCTGATCTGGGGAGCCCTCGACTTTGCCTAATCCTGCGATGAACCTCATCGTCTCCTGTTTCGTCATCAGGAAATCGGAAATAACTTTATTTCCGATTTTACCCGTACACAGATAGTCCCCTCACTTTCGGAGAATAGATTTATAGAAATGACGGGAAGTGACTAATTGACCCCGGTTCCCTCCTCCGTACGTCATAAGAAAGTTGACAAGTCGCCGAAACATTCCATCAGTCACGTCATTCTAACTTCGGCCACGTTCCAGCCGTCAATTGACCATCCTCGATAGGTACCGAATGCGAAACGTCACGCATTCATTATTTCTTTCCTATAAAAGCTTCACTTTTCGTTTTCACTTTTTTACTTTCCAATTTGAATCTTTTTGAGTTACCCTCGAATTCTCTATTTGTTCATCAACCCAACAAGTCTTCATAAATTGTTCACCATATCTATATCTCTCGTCTTCAAACCTTTATACTTTGCCATTAAACCTTCAAACTAGATCTTCAAATCTTCATATCAATCTTCAAACCTTCATATCAACCTTCAAACTTTCATATTCCTAGAACAAGATGGCAAAAACCTCAAAATCGGTGCCTCAAAATACTACTCCTTCAATATCTACCCCGACCGCAGAACCGTGGTAACCCTTCCGGTAGCAGCCCCAGAACCTCCTATTACAGAGTTTATCCCCGGAGACTTCTCCATAGATAACGATTTTAAGGTCAAAAATGCCTTCAAACAAGGAGCTCGAGGTGAGAAGGTGTGGAGGTATGCCTGATCCATCACCGAGGAAACGCTCTAAGCGGTTCAGGAGGACTGCAAATGGGAGGGCAAAAACGTGGTTATTCCTAGTTCTGATGAGGACATCACGATGCATGTAGAGGGATAATTAAGATTTTATACGTATCCTTTCACGCTCGATCCGATAGACACAATGGTCTTTGATTTCTGTAAGAGGTACGAGATCTGCCTCGGGCAGATCTACACATCCTTTATTCGTCATTTTGTTAACAGCATGGAGGAGCCCCGGTTCACGATCGACCATATGCTCCGAGTCTACAGCCCTATGAATCTTTCGATAGAGGGTTAATCAAGCTTGCCCGACGGGGACAGGGACCGAGGTTGGGACCCTTATCCCGCATCGATGAGGACATGACCCAAGGTTGGCAAGGGAGATTCTTTGAGATAAAGACTGAAGATTATATTCCCTCCGAGTTCCCACCGTTCCCCTAGAAGTGGAACTCAATATGTAAGTTTGTTTCCTCTTGATTTAATCCTTTGGTTTTACCCCTCCTTTTTCGTTACTCATTTTCTTTGATATGCAACTGTCACCCGAGTCCCCAATGCAGTCCCTCATTTTAGGGAGTGGGTCAAGGGTATCTGCATATAACTTACATATTCCGAGCGCGAGTGGCGCCAGCTTTCCAAAGGCAAATGGGAGGCATGTTCCCATGGAGAGTGTCACTCTTTTTCTGGTTGGATTTCCCTCTAAGTCATTTTCATTTTATCGTTATTCTGGCTGAGTCCTTTCCTTTCAAAGGTTTGCCCAAGACCACCAGACTTCAGACAATTACTGAGGCCCTGGCCTCGTCCCTGTCTGAAAAGCCCTCTACTTCGATGCAGCCTACCACCAAAGCTGCTGCGAAGAAGGAGGAATAAACAAGAAAGAAGAAAAGGTCCCCTGACTCCTCGGACACTCTTACCGAGGCCAAGAAAAAGAGGATCATTGTCAGGGTCAGAAAGAGTACCAAGAAAAGTACTCGTGCCAGGGTCCCGAACCCTAAACATCTCTATCGGATCAGGGATTAACCCGAGGGTGATGACCTGGAATTCGTCGTTCATGAGCCGATCGACGCCGCATAAGAGCTGGAAGACCCGGAGGGGGAGGGGTGTGATCGTAAGGCTAAATCCTCCCCAGCTCGGGAGCCCGAGGACGAACATGTGTCCACTGCTCCTTAAGAAGATCCTCTAATTTCGAAAGAGGCCATCTCGAGAAATGCCAGCATCATTGACGTCCTGAAGTGACCATCTCACATGGATCCTTTTTATATGAGGCTCAGGCCATCACCAAAAAACCGACCGAGGCATCACAGGCCGTGGATGAGGCCCTCAATTCGTTTTTCAAAGCCGTAGATGTCGGCGTGCTGGAGGACTACTCTAGTCTTGGCCATCAGGAGATCCCCAAAAAGCCCGTCTGTGCTTTCCTCTCAGCATCCCTATCCATATGTTTATGCGCAGGGGTCGTGCAACCAGGTCCAGTGGGCCGAGTTCTAGCCCAATGCTCGAGAAGCAATTTTCCGCCCCGAGCGTATACACTAACTGGAAGAAAATGATCATGTTCACAGTATCGGTGGATACAAACATGCTGTCTGGGCCAGTCGGAGTGGTCAACTATCTCTGTTCCTTGGTGAACGAAGAGGACAAAGTGAAAATGAATCAGTTGGACGCGTCGAGCCTCTTCAATGAGGCCCAAAAACCGTTGAATAGATTATGCTTTCTTCCTTTTGTGTCTTTATAGGGTTCTTTTTGCCTTAACAAAATTTTAACGATTTTTCTCTCTTTATGTCTCAGGCTTCGGTGCTTCATCATGAGAGCTTCTATCAGTCCTGAATGGAGGTTAGTCACCTCGAGTTCGAGCTCAAGGAGCTGGTCCGGGAAAAGGACATATATAAATTCCTTTGTGAGCAAAAATATGAAATCCTCAGGGACCACTCTATCCTCCAAGCCCAGCTAGAAAAAGCTTAAAACGAGGTCTCGAAGGCAAAACAAGAACATGCCCTTCTGGTCAAAAATATAAGAGTGTTTGAGATCAATAACGAGAAGTTGAACGAAGATGCTAACGCTGCAACCTCACAGGTTGAAGAGAAGATAACCGTGATCGACCAACTGAGGTCCGAAATAGACGAGGTCAAAACCTCAGTTGAGGAGTTAAGGGGCAAAATGGACCTCCTGGCCTCGGAGCGGGATGCCACCAAAGAGGATTTGGCATCGACCAAAGTACAGCCCCGGGTGATGAGAGAAAAAGCCGAAAAATGGTCTCGGCTAAATGAGGAGCTCCAGGCGTAACTCAACTCGTCCGTTACAGAACGAGATGCTCTCGGCCAAGAATACTAGAATGATGTTTCGGACATGTTGGCCCTGTACAAGAATGATGTGCAAGTAGCCAAGACCCGTGTAATAACGAAGGTCAAATATGTGAAGTGGATGTCTCGGAGAGAGACTTTTGTGGAGATCCATGTCGGGGGGATTGACCTAGCGGCCGATATTGAAGAGGCAAAGAGGATCGAAGCCAAGGCCAGAGCAAGACATCAAGCCGATGGTCAGGCAGCGAGCCGAGATCCGATGAATACTAGGCAGGAAATGCCTTAATTTATTTTTGTTTTTTCTTGTAGCTACATATTTTGTATTTTGGGGCCATTTCATAGTGCCTTTGTAAATACCTTTTGGTAACTATATATAAAATGTTTCTCTTCGTCTACACATTGTCTCTTTTACTTCTCTGTAGTTTCTTATATATAAGACTTATAACTTGTGCTTTGGATTTCATAATATGCCATCGATGCCTTGGCATAGAATTTTACATCGCTTAAACTGTTCGTTCCCCAAATCCCGGGTTAGGCTTGAATTATATAATAACTCCAAGTCGCTTTGACTTCAGAGGACCCAAAGAATATTTGAACGTTTTAATCGGACACAATTATTCTTTGCCAAAAGTGGATCTTTTCATGGCCGTAATTCAAGACGAGTAACTTGATCGGGTCTAAAGTAATCCTTTGTGGATTAAAATTATGTAAGGGCCTTATTTTTTATGTACGGACTGAGACGTCTCCAAGACGTTTATATGTTTTTACCAAAGCTCTAAAGGCTTCATCCCTTAAGTTGGCCGTAGCATTTCGTGTTTGGGCACTACCTTGTTGGCTCGGTGCCCGGAATTTAGTAGCCCGAAATTCCCGATCTTATTGTTGGGTAGCAGTCCCTGGCTTGGGGTGTCCCATAGTCTTAAGGAGTTTTGACACCAGTATTCATTCTCAGTAACTTAACGGCAATATTGCTTGTGCAAATGTGAAATGATGAAACATAGTGTAAATAATTGAAGGTACAAAAGCTATCTACCATGGTGAGGATGAGCTATGCATGCACGGTTCATTTGACCATTTGACCCATACAATTAATCCTAATATTCAATCCTTAACTTTCAATATCGAATAAGAATGCATTCTAAATTTTTGAACTTAGAACTTCAATTCTTGACTCAGGGGCGTGATGACCCTTAGTATTCGAGACTCAATTTTGAGGGCTCGAATACTATTGATCTGATACGAATGATCTGCAGTCCTCGGTCTTAGACCGGTCTTCAAAACTAGGGTAGCACGCTTACTGTTGCCTCGTTAAACACCTTGTCGTAAAACCCACTTCGGGAAAAATCGGTCCATGGAAAAAAGAGTGTAACACGTGCTTTCAGACCTAATCCTTATATTTGACTTCGACTGAGCACCTGTACGGGTTAGTTCAAGGCCTAATAAACCACAAAGAAGATTGTGTTCATACCTTAGTAGTAGTACCATTTTAAGTGTTCCACATTCCAATTGTTGGGAAGTTGTACACCATTTTCAGACTCGAGCTGGTGTGAGCCTTCCCGGTTATATCGGTGACTCTGTACGGTCCTTCCCAGTTCGGGCCTAGTTTCTCATAATTTGGGTTCTTGGTATGTAGTATAACTTTCCTCAATATCAGGTCCCCAACTTAGAAGTGTTGAGGGTTTTCTCTTCGATTGTAGTATCTCCCCATTCATTATTTTTGGGCCGCTAATCGGACTAGGATGACTTCTAGCCTTTCGTCTTCTAAATTTAAGCTCGTCGCCATGGCCTCGTCATTTAATGTCTCCATAGAATATTGGAACCTTAGGCTCGGTTCTCCTACTTCTATAGGAATCAAAGCTTCCACACCGTAGACTAGAGAGAATGGTGTTTCACTGATACTCGACTTTGAGGTTGTTCGATATGCCCATAGGACCTCGGGCAAAATTTCTTTCCATTTTGTTTTGAGTCGGTCAATCCCTTATTCAGGTTCTGCAGTATAGTTTTGTTTGTTGACTCTACTTGACCGTTCGCACTTGGTGGTAAGGTATCGATAAAATCTTTTTGATTTTGTGGTCTTCGAAGAACTTATTAGTCTTGCCGTTGATATACTTCCTCCCGTTGCCACACGTGATTTCGGCCGGTACCCCAAACCGGCATATTATATAATCCCAAATGAAGTCAATGATCCCCTTTTACCTAACTTTCTTGAATGTATGTGCTTCGACCCACTTGGAGAAGTGGTCAGTCATAAATAAGATGTTCTGGGCATTTCCAAGTGCCAACGGCAAGGGAACTACGATGTCCATTCCAAATTTCATGAATGACCAAGGGGAAAGGTCCGGATGAAGAATCTCCCCCGGTTGGTAGATCATCAGTGAGTGCCTTTTACATTCGTTACACTTCTGAACAAAGTCTTTCACATTCTTTTCCATCTCGTTCCAGTAATAACCGGCCTTGATCAATTTTCAAACCAAGGATTTTGCTGCCGAATGGTTTCTGCAAGTACCCTCGTGGACTTCCCTCATCACGTAGTCGGTCTACCTGGGACCCGAGCACATATCTAACGGTCTGATGAATGATCTTCGGTATAGTATTCCTCTAACCAAGTTAAACCTGGAAGCCTTAGTTCGTAAGTCCCTCGATTCTTTGGGATCTGATGGCAATTTCCCTTTCTGAAGGTATTCTATGTATTTGTTTCTCCAATCCCAAATTAAGCTAATTGAGTTTACCTCGGTGTGACCTTTCTCTATTATCGAGTTCATCAATTGCACCACTGCTCTGGAATTGAACTCATCGGAGTCGACTGACGACCCTAGATTAGCCAACGCACCGATATCGTTATTTTGATCTCGGGGTACATGTTGTAGTGTCCATTGCTTGAACTGATGTAATGTCACTTGTAACTTATCCAAGTATCTTTATATTCGGTCTTATTTCACTTCAAATATCCCGTTGACTTGGTTAATAACGTGGACGGAGTCGCACTTAGCTTCGATCACCTTAGCCCCCAGGCTCTTAGCCAGTTCTAAACCTGGAATCATAGCCTATACGACTTCGTTTTTAGTCAATTTCATAGTTCTAATAGACTGGCTTATTACATTGCTTATGGGTGGTTTTAATAAGATTCCCAACCCGTACTCTTTCGCGTTAGAAGCACCGTTTGTGAATAGGGTCCAGACCCCCGAGCTAGTCCCCGAGGCAAGAAATGATTCTTTCTCGACCTCGGGGATCAAGGCCAGTGTAAAGTCAGCCATGAAGTCTGCCAAGATCTGAGACTTTATAGCAGTTTGGGGTTTGCACTCAATATCATAGCCACTAACTTCTACAGCCATTTTGGTAGTCAACCCGAGAGCTCGGGTTTATGCATAACATTCCTTAGTGGATACGAGGTCACGACACATATGGGGTGACTTTGAAAGTACAGTTTTAGTTTCCTTGATGCGCTTAATAAGGAGAGCGATAATTTGTCTAAGTGTGGATACATCGTTTTGGCATCACCTAGGGTTCTACTAACATGATAGATAGGAAACTGCATACCTTCTTCTTCTCGGACCAGGACACCATTTACCGCGACCTCAGAAACTGCCAAATAGAGGTATAACTGCTCGTTCACCTTCGGGGTGTCCAGTAAAGGAGGGCTTAATAGGTATCGTTTGAGTTCTTCTAAATCCTATTGACATTCCGTGGTCCAAGAGACGTCATTCTTTTTCTTTAGTAATGAGAAAAATCGGTGGCTTTTATTCGATGACCTCGAAATAAATTGGCCCAATGCGACTATCCGCTCGGTCAGTATCTGTACAGCCTTGACGTTGTCAACTATGGCCTATATTCCCCTATTAGACACCATGAAACCGAGGAACTTGCCTGAACCAACTCCGAAGGCACACTTCTCCGGGTTTAGCTTCAAGTTGTATTTCCTCAATATGTCAAAGGTTTCCTACAAATGTTTCAAATGGTCCTCTGCTCACGGGAACTTAACTAACATATCGTCAATATAAACCTTTATTGATTTTCCTATTTGTTCCTCGAACATTCGATTAACTAGGCGTTGATATGTGGCACCAGCATTTTTTAATCAAAATGACATCACATTATAACAATAGGTGTCAAATTTAGTTATAAAAGAAGTCTTTTCCTAGTCACCCAGGTCCATCCGTATTTGGTTGTTCTCGGAATAGGCATCGAGAAAACTCAGAGTCTCGTTCCCAGCTGTTGCATCGATCATTCGGTCTATGTTAGGCAAAGGAAATAAATACTTCAGGCATGCCTTGTTCAAGTCCTTATAATCTACACACATTCTTAGCTTGTTTTCTTTTTTAGGCACGAACACTATGTTAACTAGCCAATCCGGGTATTTAACTTCCTGAATAGAACCTATGTTTCAAGAGTTTAGATACCTCATCTTTGATGAATGCATGTTTGATTTCGGACTGCGGCCTCCTCTTCTATTTGATCAGGTGGAACTTCGAATCTAAGCTCAATTTGTGAGTTGTCACCTCCGGTGGGATCCCTATCATATCTAAGTGGGACCAGGAAAAATAATTGGCATTAGATTTAAGGAAATCAATAAGTTTATTCCTGAGCTCGGGGGTTAACCCCGTGCCCAGTTATACCTTTCTATCCGGTAGATACTCGATCGGTATGACCTGTTCTAGTTCCTTAATTGTAGACTTGGAGGTATCGATATCATCAGGTGCTATGAAGGAGCTCGAGAATCTGAAGTCATCTTCCTCATTCATTGAGTGTTCCTCCCGTTTCTCTGACCCAATCGGGGTCGGGATCGGTAATTGCTAATTGGTGCCTTTCTCTTCGACCAGTCCCCCACTTTTTGATGTTGTGATTGCGGGCACTAGGATCACTTCCTCTATAACGAACATCTCCTTCACGCCCGGTTATTCCCCATAGACCATTTTGATTTCGCTTGAGGTTGGGAACTTCAATTCTTGATGCAAGGTCGAAGGCACCGCTCTCATGCTGTGGACCAACAGCCTCCCGAACAAGGCATTGTATCTCATGTCCGCCTCGATTACATAAAAATTTGTTTCCTGGGTGGTCCCGACCGTGTTGACCGGTATGGTAATTTCACCCGTCATTGTCTCGTATGCCATGTTGAACCCGTTCAATACTCAAATTTTCGGTACGATTTGGTTCAATAATCCAAGTTGTTCCACGACTCTCTATCGGATGATGATGGCCGAGCTATCTGGATCAATTAACATACGCTTAACTCAAGATTTTTTAATAAGTACATATATTACTAATGCATCGTTGTGAGGTGGGATGATGCCCTCGGCGTCCTTATAGCTGAACGAGATGGACCCCTCCGAGACGTAGTCTCGAGTGGGGTTTTCCCATGTGATAGAAACTTTGGTGCATTTCATCATTGGCCCTTATGGGACATCTACTCCGTCGATGATCATGTTGATCACATGTTGAGGTTCTTCCTGCTCAATTTTCTTATTGGCGTCCTCATATTTGAAATGATTTTTGGCTCGCTCACTTAGGAATTCCATAAGATGCCCATTGTTGAATATACAAGCCACTTCTTCCCTTAGTTGTCGACAATCCTTGGTCCGGTGACCGTGAGTTCCGTGATATTTACGTATTAAGTTGTGATCCCTCTGTGCGGGATGTGACTGGAGTGGCCTTGGTAATTTGGTCTCCTTGATATGATCGATGGCTGGCAGTATACTTGCTGCTTCCACGTTAATGTTATATTCTGATATCCTCGGGGTTTCTCCTCCCCCAAGTGACATGTCGAAACCGTTTCTACTCACCAAACCTCGGGTACTAGGACCTTGGTCTCTTCTCCAATCGTTCCTGGTCAGGTAGCGACTGGGTCCATTTCCCCTTCTATCCGAGCTGTATGGCTGGTAATGATCTCGAGGTGGCCTTGGCTCGTGGTCCACTATTCTCTTAGAACTGTCGTTCACTCTATTGGGGTAAGTAGACCCTGAGGGAGCTCCCATTTGGCAGTCCTCGACCATGATATTTGACTGGTATCTGTTGTGAACTTTGGCCCAAGTAACTGCAGGGTACTCTATCAAGTTCTGCTTCAATATTGCTCTACCAAGTTCTTCTTCAATATTTGAGAAGCAACGAAACTTCGAGGGGTGAGTCCTTAGTAAATGCCTAAATGACCCAATCATCTACAATCGGGGACAGGTCCATGTGATGACCCAATCATCTACAGTCTGTGTTATTAGACCTCAAATAGCACCATTCATCTTTCCTCGACTTGCGTGTGCAGTCCGTAAATGTTTTTGGAAAGTTTTAATGTGAAATAGAGCTTTAAAACTCAATTGGGTTGACTTTGGTCAACCTTTTGAAAAATAACGGACCCGGATCAGAGTTTTGACAGTTCGGAGGTCCCTAACTCGAGTTATCGCATGCTGTCAAAATTTTGAAGTTTAAAGGTTTAATGACTTAAGAGAATTGACTAATGTTTAACTTTGTTGATACCAGGTCCGTATTTTGGTTGCAAAACCCAGTATAGGTGTGTTACTATATTCATGACTGGTTTGTCAAATTTGGGGAGAAACGGAGTTAGTTTGACGTGATTCGGACGTCCGGCTGTTAAAATAGAAATTCTAAAATTTTCTTAAAACTTTCATTTGATTTGGCATCCGATTCGTAATTCTAGGTGTTAAGTTGGTGTTTTGATCATACGAGCGAGTTCGTATGAGGTTTTTGCACTTGTATGCATATTCATTTTGGAGCGCCGAGGGATCGGGTGAGTTTCGGATAACCTACGGACCTTAGTTCTTTGAAAAGAAATCTAGTTTTTGAGAGTTCTGCTGGTTTCTGTTGTCGTGTGCTTCGCGAACGCGAAGAGTAGTTTGGGACAAGGGATTTTTCTTCATTACGAACGTGATATCTGGGTCGCGAACACGGAGTAATGGGGACCTTACCCTTCACGAACGCGACCAACTGCCCGCGAACGTGCAAGCTTGTGACCTGGGGAGGAGGAATCATTTTTTCTTCTACGCGAATGCGAGTATTGGCTCGCGAACACGGAGGTCAGGGGGGAGCAGCCTTCGCGAATGCGTGGGATGGATCGCGAACGCGAAGGCCACTTAGGTTGCAGCACTTCACGAACGCAACAGGCCTTTTGCGAACGCGAAGAAGGTCTTACGCCCAGTGATTAAAACAGACCCAAACAGGATTTTTCCCTTTGTTTTCACAAAACCTCAATTAGAACTCGGTTTAGGGGCGATTTCAAAAGAGTTTTCACGATTTCGAACTGGGTAAGTGTTCTTTATCATATAGTGATTATATTTCATTAATCTATATCTATATTTATCATTTATTCGGATTTAGATAGAAAAAATTGGGATTTTTATAAAATCTTCCAAAAATGTAAAATGAAGATTTGAAAGTCAATCCGATGTCGAAATTGGATAATGTTTGCATGGTTGAACTCATATTGGAACGGGTGTTGGATTCGAGATGTGGGTCCCATGGTCGATTGTTAAAATAAATTTCGGATTTTAGTCGGGAAAATTAGTAAATTAATATCGCATCAATTCCTACGATTTGTATTGAGTATATTGAGTTGTTTATGACTAGATTTGAGGATTTAGGACACGAATTCGTGAGGCAAAGGTTTATAGGAATCTTGAATTTGGTTGTAAAGCGAGGTAACTGTCGTGGTTAACCTTGACTTGAGGGAGTAGAACCCATGAATTATTTGTTATGTGAAATTCATGTGGACAATGTATAGGCGAGGTGACGAGTGACTATACACCGTCAAATTAATTGTTTGCATAATTATTTAAAAATCATAAATTATTTTAAGACACGAATTAATTATTATAATAATTGTTTCTCTCATATTT